>VWZT01013390.1:594516-622555 GCA_013397055.1 Pachycephala philippinensis
CAGGTCTAATTACCTTTTTAAATTCATATCTAGAACCACAGGCCGCCTCATGGGATTAAGCACAGTATGCTTTGCAAATTGAAAATAAGATAGCTGTTAGGAATATATACTTGCCTCCATGATTACAGCAACAAACAATGGCAAAACACTAATTTACATCTATTATAACGGTGAAAAAAAGCCCAGGATTTTTTTTGTGTTACAGGCAAGAGATAAATCTGCAAAGGTGAGAGTCTAAGAGGTGTAGGCTCTAATGAGGGAGATTCTCTTGCAGAGCAGGTAACTGGCAGGGTGACATCAACTCAAAGTTATGAGGATTCAGTATATCATTAAATTTATTTACCATAAAATGGATTGAGCTTTTTTTTAATAGCAAAACTACTCATAAGGAGAGGAAGTTTATATATATATCTGTGGGTTGGAAGGCATTTGTGTGGGGCGAAACAGTGCAGAGCAGTTGCAACAGAAATCCAGTCATGCCTGGGTCTAGGATTTTTAAAGGTGTTTTATCTAGTAGAAATGAATACAGCATTTACAAATTGAAAATAACTCTGTAAACTCAGATAAGATTGTCTTGGTAATATTTTACCAAGGAAGCAGCTCACCACTGCTTACTTTCAATTAGCCATCTAAATCATAGCCTATACAAAAAGCAATCCCTGTTGCCTTGCAGTAATAAAAAAGAAAAAAGAAAAAAAAAAAGAAAAGAAAAGAAAGTTAGACTAGTTCCTAAGAGTTTTGATTCATGTTGCTGAATATGGAAGATCTGTAATCTTCTCCTTGGAGTCTATAGTTTAATGTAACTGCTTGAAAGTACTTCCCTTCTGCTGCTGGCAAAGATTTTTTTTTCTGAAATGAATGGTGATACATTATAGATAAAACTTCACGATTAATTTTGTTTTGACTTTAACTTCTGAATAAGAATATAAGCTCCAAAGTAGTTTCTCCCGAGATAGTAACTATGATGTTATTTTTGGATCATATTGTAGTAGACATTTAGAGAAGCCTAAATTTAGAATGAAAAAAAAAATAATTTGATTGTCATCAAAAGTTTTAGCTGTAAGATAAAAGGTGGCATTTTTTTATTATTAGTTATCTGCAGTGAATAATGAATAGGCAAGTTCTTAGGAATCAGTATTCAACTTCACTGGTCTAAAAAATCCACAGAACTGAAAGCCTTGGAAGGCTGATTGGTCAAACTCACAGGTTTAATTTGTGTCTACACCTTTTCAGTGATTCGCTGGTAATGTGCTGGTAAATTTGAGGAGCCAAGCAGGATGGCATAGGAGCCCTTGCTGTGGCAGTGGCTTTGTGAGGGTCCGATGCTGCATTAAAATGAGAATTTTGACAATTTCGAGAATGTGAAGAGATAGTTAAGAGCCTGAAGAATAGACAGAGTTGTTGTAAATCACTATATGTAGCATTTTTGCAGCAGCTAAATCTCGTTCATGAATTTGTCTGAAAATTGGTTTCCCTTCCTTCTCTCTGTTTTTTAACTGAAGTATTCTTTATTTTTGCCTAGTTCTTCAATTTTTAGTGTAGGTTTTTTCTCATTTCTGTTGAAAAGCATTTAACCTGGCCTTACTGGCTGAAAACTGTCTTGAACCTGTTGTGTTTTTTTTCCTCTTTATTGATTCTGGGAGGAGTCTTAAGACAGGGAAAATGCCCAGATCATCTGAATTGTCTGAATTACCAGCCTAGCTCCACCAGTTTCACCAACAAGGAGGAGTTTTTTTATTCAAAAATATTAAAATTAAAAATTGCCTGTGTGCCATTACACAATATCTATAACATACTTTATATAAAGGCTTTTGGAAAGCTGGGTGCTATCAAATACACCTGAATGATTTTACTTGCCTTCATAAAAGGATGAACGGTGCTTGCACCTCCCTGAAAGCTTTTAGCCCCAGGCAGGAAAGGAGTTTTTCACTCTCCATCATTGTCTTCTGTTTAATAGTGATTTACTACTAGCTAAGCACATGCCCAGCGTTTTAAAGCTGGTGGAGTGTCCCATTGAACTCAAGAGGTTTAATACATGCTGGGATTACTCCTTGCTGAAGAGTCAGGTTGATGTTTCACTGCCTTGTTGAGGAAAGATCTAATTATTGAAGAATAATTTGATCAGCAATTTGGTCACTTAAGACAGGGAAACAGGGAAATAGGGAACCAGTGTTTGGGGGTTTTTTTTGCATTACTTTTTTTTTTTACTTAAGAGATTCAAAATTTACAGTAATGGATTGGATATTTTATCCTTAAACAAAAGTAAATTTCACATAAACCTTCAGAAAAATTCAGATATTAAGAAACACAAATTCACAAACTCCAAATTTCTCCTCCATCTGTAGATTCCCTATTATTTTGGCCTACCTGCATCATTTTGTTGTATGACTTCGATGAAGCTCCATCTACACCTGCAGGTGAATCCACTGCTCAGACTGTGATAATAGTTTCTCCTCCTGCAAAGAAGCTGGAAACATCTCAAATATTGCTGTGAGTGGTACCTGAAGTGCACCTTGCAGAGCTTTGCTTGCTGAGCACTGGGCATTTTCAGCCACTGATCACAGGGTCAGGTGTGTGGTGCAGGTGGGCTTCATCTGATCCTAACACACAACAACTGCTGTTTGCTACCTCTGTGGCTCACATGGTGCAAAGGACCATTGTACAAAAGCAGAGACAGGTGGGCAGAACTCATATGAAAATGCAGTAAGAATTTATTTTATAAAGAAATTTTGTAAGCCTCATGAAAAGCAGAAGCCCATGGGCTGTTGTAAATAGTCCACTGCAGATGTTCACTTGGAGGATACACAGAGCTAATTCCTAAAGCAAAGTTGTTTAAAAAGTGAAACGAACTAGAACTGAGAAGCTGAACCAGACTATTGCATTGATAATATTTTTGCTTTTTTTTTTTGATGTGATTTCAGCTTTCCTTTTTGTCTTTTTTTGTTTAAGGGCAGCCATTCATATTGCACTGAAATAGAAGTGGAATAGCCTACATATGCCATAAGCTGAGCTATAGCACAGCCATCCAGCTGTGATCTTTCCTGTACCTGAGCATCGTCTCAACAAAATCCCATGTGTATTATATGTGTATATATGGACAGATTTGTACCAACTCTGCATTGTTACACTTGACTTGCTCTTTTTTTTAATTATGTAAAAAAATCACATTAAGCTGAATCTAATTACTGCAATGTATATTAGAAGCAGGGCACCATCAAAATTTTATTTAAATTAATCAGGTTTTGATTTAAGATATTAAATTCAAATTAATCATGTAAAAATGGAAATGATCCTTGACGTGCTTCCAGCTGTGACTTCAGTCTGTTTTCTCGTGTGAGTCACTTTCGGGATGTCTTGGGGGGAACATTACGAAAATTCACGCCGGTGCTATTTCAATTAGAGTTATTTAGCAGGACAGATGTAAAGAATACGGTATAATTAAGAAGGAGCTGATGACATGGCTACAGATTTTCAGGATCAAAAAAAAAAAAACTGTTAGTGAAAATTGACTACTGGTCATGTAGTCAAAGTTCAAATATGGTGGGGTTAAGCACCCATTAATGATGGAATGAGGTCTTTAGATAGACCGTTGAACTCTTTCTCTGGAGCAATCTGCAGAATTCTGCCCTGGAAATAACTTTGAAGCTTCATTAGCAAGCAGATGATACCTGATAACATAATTTTAAAATTCTTAAAATAATTTTCCTCCCCTTGGTGCCTAATCCTTTCTGGCCAGCTAACTTCAAAGGCCTTCAGAAAAACCTAGAAGTGGCATATAAATGCCAGTATAAAAGAGGCAGTACATATGTATGTACATGTATACACTCAAAGCATTGTTAAAATCATGATGAACACAAGCTCCCAGGAATGCTATAATTTCTTCTAGCACTGTTAGTCCGTGCTACCTGCATGCTTCCTGACTGAAACCACAAAGAGGATGGGGGCTTTCCCACACAGATCCCTGACTTAGTATTTATTTATAACTCTTTATACCATCAGTATTTCCACTGTGAAAAGTGATGTGCACATTGTTGTTTTTATTCAAGAACAGGCTAACACAAACATTTTTTCTTATGTGCTGTAATAGTATGCAGCATAAATCTGGGAAAATATTTTACAAATTCTTTCACCTGAAATTAAATCTCCCAGGTAAAGCTCTCAGATTTTCCAACATGAAAAAAGATTAGAGAGACGACATCCGTTCCTTCTTGTACTTACAGATCTCCTGAAAATATGTGTATTTAAACATGCTTCTTATGGTTGCTATCCAGGGCTCTCAGTATCTGTTCCCCTCCTACTGGGTAATAGTAAAAGCCAAGTTAAATTTAAAAAATGCACAGTACATACTGTACACCCATAATTCTAGATTAAATATTGATCTCCATGGTGTTTTTTCCATGTATTTTGCAATCTTTCTCTTCCGTCACCAATGTCCCATTGTCACTTCCCTCTGCAAAGCACCATACAACTGAAAATATTTTCTGCAACTAAAAACATTCCTTTTGACTAAAAGAAAAAATATAGTGTATGAGAATAAAGTAGTTTAAATATCTAGCTCTGTATATCTGGCAGCATCTTTCGGAAGCAGATTCTAGAATCTGTAGAAGGCTTGTTTGCTGTTTCAGGGCTGCCATACGCTTCAGCAAGGAGCTGTACCCAGAGGAGGAGCAATGCACCAGACCAAGCATGCCTGGCTATCCACAGTGGATTGGCAGTAAACAGCATATTACACTTACCACAGCTTACCTATTATGCAGATTTCAAGGCAGGAAACTGCCTGCAAAACAAGTATACAGTGAGCATAAACTTTTTTGTTGTTGTGGTAGTTGATGGTGTTGTTGTTACAGCAGGAGAAATAATATGATTCATTGATGGTTTCTGCTTCCTACTCATAAGATATAAACCTACATAATGATTGTTCTTTAATAGTATTTAAAGATATTTTTAAACAAACTGTGTGGGAGTTTAAGATAATAATGGTTTCGGTTTTTCAGGAAGCACTTTTTGGAAAAGTGTACGACTACTTTAATATTAAAAATGGTCCCTCATAAGAAACAAGAATGCTGTAAGTAGTTTGCAAGAAAGAGTATGATAAAAATATGCTCAATTTATTCACTTTTCCATTTTAAATTTATTTTATCTTTTGGCATAACAGCTGGAAAGAACAATCTTTTTTCCATAGGCTAGGCTGTTGCTTGAATGACTGAAATGCATTTTCCCAGGAGAGATGCACAGGTTCATTTCCCATCTGGGTATTTTCCCCCCCCTCCTCTTTCCACCTCCTCTCCTCCAGGACCAAAGCAGATTGGTAATGAACCATAGGTTTTCACTGATATAACTCCATACACACCTAAGACATATGTCACACACAACAGTGCTCTGTGTGAAGTACAGATCAGCCCAAAGATGTCTGTGTTCCTCTTTCTCAGCCCTTCCTCTAGGCCTGTGTGAGTGGGCTCCAGTAACCACACTTGTAGGATGAAGACACATGAAGTTCAGACTGATATCTGGTCAGCCAGGAGCTGGGGTTAATCACCTCAGAAGGGAGAGCACAGATTCCTGTAGAGCTCCTGAGGGAAGAGAGATGGGTGGGGGAGCACAGAGGTGGTATGAGATGAGAACAGGAACAGTCCTCAGGGCAGTGGAGTCTCTCTCCTTACCAGGAGGTAAATATCACGTCCTCGCCAAGGCCACAGCAGTCACCGAGCTGTTGAACCCATGGCATTTGCCAGTGAAATGTTATGTGTTGCCAGCATAGTGGGGACAGCTAAGAACCCAAATTGTGGGGAAGTCGTATTTTAACGAAGTAGAAGCTAAAACTCTGAACTGGGACTTCATATGATGATGCTCAATCCGCAGATTTTCTGCTCAGTTCTGGTGCTATTCCGTAACTTTTCTCAGTTTAGTCTATGTGGAATAATGCCACAGGATGAATACGCCTTTCTTCTCTCTTTCCAGTCTGGTTAGACTGAAAACTCTTTTTGTCAGTGAAGGACTATGCATTTCTCAGTGCATTGTGTACCAAGGCTTAGTTAAACCTAAAGCCAGTAAGGTATGCAAATAATATTGGTAATAAACACTAGTATTTCTGTATCATCTCAAAATTATCATGCTCTAACATTTTTATGGAACCTCTGTCATAGATGGGGACTTTCTCAATCAAAGAGCATTTCATTGACTTGTCCACAACCTTAATATCAATCTGTGAGAGGGCATGGTTCAGATCTATTAATTTGTGGTGTTTCCTCTTAATTTTGAAACACTATCAATATATTTTGGTTTAGTATATTTGTATTTAATTTATTTGCCTTACCCAAAATGCATAAGCTGCTGGCTATTTCTCATTGATTTATAAGTACAGTGAGACAGATAAAATATAAGGCCATGGGGTGTCATGGGACTCTGGAACTGACATGAAGACTGGTTAGTATATATGGAAATTGTATATGAAAATTCTGACTTTTGCAGCTGGAGCCTTCATTCTGTGGATGTGTTGAGGTGTTTCTCTCCAGAGGCCATTGACACAGGCACTTGGGCTGACTCAGCAGGAAAATCTGGTACTTTGGGAGAATTCTCTTGAGAAAAAGAGGTGTTACAAAGGTGAAACCAATATTTTTACCAGTCCATCCCCTTTTGGAAAGCAATTTTGTTCAGCACAATAAAATTTGGGTGATGTAGTCAATGCTTTCATTCCTTCTAAGGCAAGAAAGAAACCACACATAATATAATACAGAGCAGACATGCTAATTTTAAAAGTGATTTTCCAGGCAACTGAGCATGTCCCATGGGTTCCACCTGCAAGCTGAATGTTTAACTTTGGAAAAATCTTTTTTAGGCTACTGAGAGATGAATATGGCTGTGTAAATGCGTGTTTTAGAGGCCATGCAAAGCTCCCCCTCACTGAGTGATTAAAGCCATTTTCAGAGGAGAGGTAACCACTGCCCAGCTGTGAGCACACCGTGCACCAGTGAAGAGCCCGGGTGTGTCTTCTCAAACGGGAGAAATCTGCATGTTCAGCACACCTCAGCCAGCTCTGTGCAGAAAACTGATACAGTACAGGACTTAAACCACCCAAAATACTGAGCTTGGCTGTTAATTAAAAATCAGGTGCCTGATTCCAAGCCACTCTGCTCTAAGGAGCAGTAAATATTGACACA
This sequence comes from Pachycephala philippinensis, assembly GCA_013397055.1. Lineage (NCBI taxonomy): Eukaryota > Metazoa > Chordata > Aves > Passeriformes > Pachycephala > Pachycephala philippinensis. The sequence goes on from VWZT01013390.1 coordinate 601,674, forward strand.
GAATAGAAGTCAATGCTGTGAGCCTTTCACTGTGGACAGCTAAAGAGGCAGTGTAGTCAATTTTCCAAGTTGCATCAGGAATCATGCCATCTTTGGTGTTATTAACACCTGTAGGATTTAAAGAAAAAAACCTTCTTTATTTTATTTTAGCAATATGAGCATTTATAGCTCTTCTTTTTGCCAAGAACAGTTAGAAAAAAAGGAACCTTTAAAAGTTCAGAAGATTTTATTTTAAAGCAAATATTTAAGATGGGCTTTAAAATATTGTGATTTCTACACCAACTTCACATTATTTTGTGAGCTGACTCTGGATTTTTGAATATTGATGGCTGCTAATTTGGACCCAAAATCAGAATTCAGTTCACATCCTTAGCTAGGTGGGTGACTGAAGTACTGGATAAATTTGAAACTGTAATTGGATGCCTTAAATCTGCATCTAATTCCTGTAACTTATGATAAATATAAATTAATAAATGACAAAGCATGCTACATTTCTATGCACATGAAAAGCAAAAATCTACAGGATATTCTTCTGACCCAGAGGAAAGTAAAAAATCTAAACCAACATAATACTGGAATCTTATTTTTCATGAACACACTCAAAGTACAATAGAATTGCACAGGATTTAGTTCTGGTATTGAGCTTTTTCAGGCTAGAAGTTTCCCAAAGTCTGCTCAATGTAATGTTAGTACAGACAATAATTCAGAGTTTTTAGTAAGTTTCTCTGGTTTTGATGCTACTTCAATTTTTGGGCCCTGATAGCACGTAATTATGGAAACACTTCTAATTTCTCACTGTAGGGGGCAAAGTGTTTGAAAGTCACACTCTTCTAGTCAGATTTGATTGGAGGTAAGGTAATCATTTGGGGCTGAACAATGCATTGATGAACCTTGGCAAAAATGAGGTGTCCTCTAGACAAGAAAAGGGAAGTTTGGCTGGACGTATTCAAACAGGTCCACGAAGACAGGTGACTGTATCTGGGCAGAGAAGTTTCTAGAATTAGAGATACAGTCCAAAATCAGAAATCTGTACTAATTTGCCCTCCAGATTAGAAGCCACAAGGAATCTTCTTTTTCTTTAGAATGATAAAAAATAGGTTGATCAGAATAGGTTCTTGTCAGTTTTAAAGTACAAAAAACCCAATCTGTGATTGGTAAAATTCACCTTAAAATATTTAAAATCCATCTTAATTGAGGCGATGGTTCACTTTATTTTTAAATAATAATTCCTCATCAGCTAGCCTCAAATTAAATATTGCAAAGTCTTACCATTTTCCCGTGTAGAAGACACAACTCTAGATGGGTTTCTTTTTTGTCTGGATTTCCCATCCTTCCATTTCTGATGTGTTTACGTGAGGGTATTTTTAGGACTTTATGTTTTCCTAGTTTAGTAGCAGCAGAGTGCTGTGAATTTCATTGGAACTTTACAGTATCTTAACCTGAGAGAGCAGACTCCTAATTATAAACTAAGTAAAAACTGCAGCCTTGTCAGAGTGATTTTATTATCCTGATTGCATCAATTTTGACCCTCTATGAGGCTGCGTTTTTTGGGACATCAGGAGTCTAACAACTGAAAACAAGCAGAAGACAGCTGCTTTTGTCTCACAGAAGTCTCTGGATATATTTAGCAATTTAGCCTTCAAAGTAAGCTGTTTTGCTGGTACTATTGTAAGATGCACCATTTCTCAGTAGGACCCACATGTTTGCCTTAATCTGATAGAGTTCTCCTTTTTGTTCTTAACCTACTTCCTTTCCAAGAGGTAAGGGAACTTTAGCAGCAGCCGTCAATAGCAAATGAAGTGGGAGGAAGCAAAGAATGAAAAATAGGCTGTGATTTATAAAAAGAATGTAAAAATCTGTGATTATATAATGATGTACAGAATATGCCAGCCACCAAAGAAAACTATGACATCATTGTTAACTTAGTGAGCTCCCTATTTATCTCTGCTCTGGCATAAAGACAGCTTCTGAAGTAGTTTGAAACACATAATCTTTAAGTTACAGGTTGAGAAACGATCCCTCAGTCCAAACTGAAGTCCAAACTGAAGAAAGAGAGCATGTTATCTGAGGGAAAGTCATCATTCCCAAGTTAGCTTTTATTTATTCTTGTTTAAATTAGAAAAATGAGAAATGAGATTCCATAGAGAAGTAGAGGTTGATGTGGAATGTCCCCTGGAGTTTTTGAATTAAGAAAATAAACTAATGGAAGGTGGATTAAACCAAAAGACTTAGTTGTGAATCAGTGTTAAATAGTGACCACATACAACAAAGAATCCTGAAAACCTAACGGTCCTTAGTAGGGGAAAAGTCCTTATGTAAAAATATGGGCTTTGCCTCCTGCGGATAAAGAGCAAGGGCTGGAAAACAGACCTGTATCTTTAAATGATTTCTCTGCTGCTCTGCAAGGACAGAGGGTGGCAGCTGTGACCACTCACTCCCCATCCTCCTGCTTTGCTGCTTTGTAAAGCCAGTAGGGCTGCTGCACTGGGAGCCCTCCCGGCCACAGGTGAGCAGCCTCACCATCTGCAATCCTCAGTAGGCCAATCAAGCTGGCCCTGCATGAGGTAAGATGGATAGTCTCCCCGTGTGCCCCAAACTCCCTCTGAAATTTCAGCAGATCAATGTTGCTGTGGTTTTTAATTACCCCTCCGATTCATCATTATTTCATGGACTTACACACGCCCTGCAGGACACAGCATCACAGAGCACAGATAAACAGCCACTGAGCCCTGGTGCCCCTTGAGGTGCTGCAGTCACCCTCCAGAGGGAAATTTCACAGTGGCAGGCTCCTTTCCCTGGGTAAACTGACCTCAGGGTTTCCAGGCCGGTTTCAGCCTCAGCTGAGACACAATACCAGCCACTTCCCCTCCGTGTTCTGGGGTAAGAGCTCTTATATTTCATAATAAAACTTATTCCTGTCACCAAGTGCAGGCACAGAGATCAGAACGGATGGTGGGGCTTCTGCTCTTCCCGCTTCTTTTCTGAAGAGGAAACCAATCTATCCTTGCAGTTCCTGCGTAGCAGTAATCCATAAATATTTGAGCACAGTGCAGCACAGGGTCCACCCATAGAAGATAGAGAAGGCGTCCTGAGAGGTGTTCAAACAGCCCTGGGTTCTAAAGTACTCACTGGCTTGCAAAAGAAACCCCTTCCTGAAGGCTACCTGCAGCACGGTCGGCTGCAGAGGTTGTTCTGACACATGTTGGCAGTGGTATGTGATGACTTAAAGAGAGAATACCTCTCTGTCCTTTCTTGTTCTTCCCAAAATCTCCTGGTTATGTACAGTGCCAGGAGAATGGATCAGCTTTTTCAGTTTAATTTGTGAGCCAATGGGGCTTATCAGGGAGACAGCACTTATCATGCAGGGAGCACAAACTAAACAGGTCTGTGGGAGGGAATAATATGACGAAAAATATCAAATTTTGATTGGAGTTCTTTAATAAATTAATAGCCAAAATGTAGTTTTTGATCAATGAAGAATGCCAGTATCACTTTCAATTGATATTGGGGTAAGAAATCATTAACTGCGGCCCTTGGAAGATGATGATAGATGTCTGCCACCATGCTTGCAATGCAGCATGCAGTAGCTTTCTAAGGTACAGCACTGGGATCTGTGCATCAGCAGTGCAAATTCTCCCTGAGGGGGAAGATCTGCCTTCTCTGACCACCACTGCAGAGAGGGATGGAGAAGACAAGGCAAACCACAAGTGCATGCTCTGTGGAAGCAAACAGACCTGTGAGAGAGCTGCTCACACCTCTCTGCATCAATCATTCATGGTACTTCCTTCCTAGCGGCAGAGAGATGAGAGACCCTGACACAAAAGACACTTCAACATATAACTGTAAGCATGTGAGCAGTAGTCTTGTTGGGAGTGATTCCATGTGGGTTTCACAAGCACACATCCCTGAGCCTGTTCCACTGCTCCTTGTGTGGTGCTTGTATGGTCAGTGACCACGGTGTCTCAGAGACTGGGAGAGAATGGGCAGAGGAGGTGCTGCCTCCCCCGCTTCCACACACAGATGCTGCCCAGTGGACATGAACTTCTCTAGTTCAGGAGGCCTGAGGGAGAAAATGTCTCTCTCAAAGCTCACTGAAAATCAGTGGATGTCTTTCCTTTCTGTAATGTCTTTCTGTCCATTCTGCAAATGATGGGTACAGCTGCTGCTTCAACAGACCTTTGACAACGAAAGGGGAGAGGTACTGTGTTGGCTGGAGTTAATGGGAATAGGAACCCCCTTGGTAAATCTGTATGTGCCTAAGCATGATAAAGCAGTATCTGTGTAAAAAGGCTCAGTGCATGGAAGCAAAGGAGATCACACTTCCTCAGTGTAGTTCTGGTTCAGGTGTTGGACATCCCGTGCAGAAGCTAATGTGCTCTTTTCCAGTGGCAGGTGATATGAGAAGAGAACAGGCTAAGCTGCTACTTTCATCAGAGAAAAAAAAAAGAGAATTCAAGGCTTGGCTCTGGGTAGCTCTGTGCCCTTTCTTTCCCTCAAAATGTACTGGTTGAAGGGACTCTCTGTTCTTCCCATGCTAAAAGCAATAGCTGTCCTTGCGTAGCTGGCACCAGCTGACATTGCCCTGTGGAGCGGTGTGATAGGGACAGTTATGAGACTGGGATAAGTGAATTCCACATTCCTATTGGGAAGGAAGAAGATGAATACATTTAGTTTTACTCAGGAAAAGGGCCTTTCATTAGTTCTATAGACCTGAGGTGGATCTAACTTAATTTTACTGATACCAGGAGAATAAAAGCAGGTGAAGATGGGATGACCTAAATGCATAGAGCAACGAGTGGCTTTATGTTAATTGGGATGAGAGCACGGAGTCTAAAATTGTCATGTGAAGGCAGCTTGAATTAATTTTTTGAGAGGAGGTATTAATTATTGAGTTGTGGGCAGAAAAATTCATTTACTTATTAAAGCTCTGTGTATCTGGAGTTGGTTCTTGGAATGAAGATAATACATGCAGTTGACTTGTTCCACTGGGACTGCACATAAGGCTTTGATAACCATTGCCTGACTGGATGAGATGCAGCCATGGTTAGACAGATAACCCCAAGAACCAGATCAAACTGTATAGCCCAGATTCTCATCTCAGACACTTATCAACCATATCCCTCTGTGTGGACCAGCTATGCATATTTAAATTCAAGCTTCCAGATGCTTTGATTGGATGGGAAGGTTCCTCATCCATGGGAAAATATTGTCATGTTTTTCCTGGGTAATTAAAATCAAGTGGTCAGTTTAATGAGGAATGAGATACGGCGTTCCCTTTAGTTTCAACTGTTCTTATTTAAATACTTGTTCAAATAAAAATAGGGGCAATGGCTTTCTGTTTTAGAGAAAAAAGATCTTTGAGGTTCCCAAAAGGATTGCCGGTAGTGTCACATTTTCTGGAAATTTGGCCCCTTATGGTTGTCTCTTACAAATATGATCTGATTTTTAAAGAATCTTGGCAAGAGGCCATTTGCCATCTTTGATCTGGATCCTGATATGTAATTTAAACACACCCAAATATATGAAGTAGTTACCCACTTCAGACAGGCTTTGCAAATGAAACTACAGGTACTGACAGCATTTTTGACTCTGAACTATGTATGCTGGGACAGAAGAAGTTAGTAGGTGAAGGGCTATCACCTGCAAACACATCTCTGGAAGAAAATATTGAAGCTTGATTTTGAAAGACCACCTAAAACCCCCCACTTTATTCAAATTATCTGAATTTAAAGTCAAGTGTAACATTGCTACAGGCTTCAAGTTCCATGAGGGTTGTATCAGACAAAGTCACTGAGAAAGCTGTTTGTGTAAAAAAAAAAAAGGGGTAAAAGAATAAGAGGAGATATATATTTCTCTTTCTCTCTCCCTCTTTTTTCGTTTATTATCTGCAAGTGATTTGCATCCTAACTATACACTGCAGAATTTACCTGGTGTAGCAGATTACTGCACCACTTCTCTGCAAACATCACCCAGGGAGGAGCATCAGTCACATACAGGATCCAGAAAACATGAGGGGTATCAGAGAAGGCATCAGCTGAATTTCACACCAGTGTGTTGAGAGTGCTGTGGCTTGCACTGCAGAGTGGGCTCAGGAAGCACAGACTGGGTTTCTTTCAGATGAAATTGATATAGAAGTTGTGCTCTGCAATCACACCTAATGTATTCCACTTGTTAATGCGCATCAAGTCCACGGGACCAGACTAGAATTAGTAACCCCCAAAAAGATACATTGTGGACATGGGGTCCTTAGCACATATTATGCACTATATCTGTTTATTCCTATGCTCCAGCTACTTGCAAATATGGTCTAAGCCAAAGAGGCACATTGAAGGATGCCATAAAAAAAGTAGCTGAAGGAACTGTATTTCCACAGACACATTATTATTTATCATTTGCACTGAAGCACTATGTAACAGCCCTAAATCCCCCATTGTGCAAGGTGTTAGATACTAACACAGAACAAGAAGATGGTTCCTTCCCCTGAAGAATTAAAACCTGGAAATATTTTGGGATGGAGCTTTGCCTCACAATCCAGCCTGACATGTTCCCAGGTGCTGTTCTGGCATAAGAAAGCTGTAAATTCAGTCATGCAACTTAGCTCTGGGAAGGAGGTGGGACCGGGGAGAGGAGTGTAAGATTTCACAATGCTCACTTTTCCTTGTGTCTTCACTGGGTTGAAATGGATGGAAAAAAGCCAATAGCCAGCAGAAAGTGGAGGCTGAGGGAATACAGTACTGAACCGATATCCTGGTGATTTATGACCTTCTTGGGACACTGTGAAGAATAAGTGAGTGACAGATTATCTGCTGACCTGTGGGATAACTCATTTGCTTTTGTTCAAGCAGCAGTTTTTCAGTAGAACTGTAGATCCGATATATTTCTCTGTTGAACTGAGCTACCTTACTGCTAAATAAATATGTCAGTCAGCAATGACACAAGTTAGTTTCTCTGGTGGGAGGTGTTTGTCTCACTCCAAAGGGGAGCCTGAGAGGATGCACTGTGGAAGTTAGGAGGCAGGGACCCTAGGGCAAAACAGAGAACGAGTCAAACTGACAGTGGGGCAGGCTGCAGAGCTACCTGGAGGTATTTGCGTGCCACAGATGGACCTGTGATTTCTGACTCTATGTAGGATTTTCTTAACTATTCTTTCCTTAAAGTTTGGGCAAGTTTATGGTTCCTGCACTGAGGTTAGTCTTTCTCTCGTGGGGTCTCGTCAAATTTAAAAGCTGTACTATTCTTTTTCATAAAAAAAGCCCAAAACCCTACAAAAAACAAACCATAAAGCTCCTTATATTGTCCCCCTTCACAGTCATGTTTGACCTGATCCTTCATTTGCCTACACCTTAATGTTTACTTTGTGAGATAACCCCTCTGCTTTAGAAGTCTGACCTTTTAAAACTGGACTAAGATTATGATGGAGGAGTGTCCAGCAGAGGACTGAGGAGGATGGTCTGGCATGTTCTGTCTTAGTGTAACAACCACTTCCACTGCTTATACTTAAATTTTAAATTATTTTCATTTGTAACATGGAGACTGTAAAGTTAGTATCTGCAGTAGAAATGGGAAGGCTACACAGCAGCTAATATTGCCAGTTTTTTTCAAATGAAGGATGTTCAGAAATCACAATTCCACTGGCTTGCTTCGATGTGAATTAACAGTGAATATTCACGGTCAGGCATATTTTGTGATCACAGACACAAAACATGGGGAGCAAAGCCCTGTACCCCTTCTGACCTTGCAAGGGATCCAGTAACAACAACAAGGAAGAGTAAAAAAACATTTCTCTCCCCAGTCCTGATTGCCTCAGTCTTGCCCTCTTAATAAGCATTTAAATAATGTAAATGTGAAGGGTGGTGCAGGAAAGAGAAGGGGGGGTGCACATAAACGTTTCTGACTTTTCTTTTTCCCCCGAACACTGATGCCATTGCATAATTATATGGGTTGGCTTGAAAGAATGAAACCCAGTTCAAAATGTATGAGTTCATTTTTATGTTCTACTGAGAAAATTTATTCAGTGTGACTGCTCAGTAGCGAGAGCAGTAAAACACCTTAATCCCTGGTTGAAGAAAGGTAATACCTTGACAGATGTGTGCCTCCTACTTTCCTTGCGGCCATGTTTCAACAACAAACCTTTATTTCTGCTTCTCGGCTGTAGCAGAAAAAAAAAATGAGCGGAGCAATAAAGCAGTCAGACAAATCTCAGGAGCCAGGCGGCAATGCAATAGTAATGACAGATTTTTAATGTGGCAGGAGAGATTGACAGGAAAATGTCTTCAGAGCAAACGCACGCCAGATGGAATGAAAACGGTTTATTGGAGTATGGAGGTGCTGCTGAACTGAATAGAGGGCGGGTTTAAGGTGGGTGTTTTATCTGCTTCAAGTAAACAACAACAACAACCAAAAAAAAAAAAAATTCCACTCACCAGGTATTGCCTTAGACCGGTCTTTTCACCAAGGGGATATTTTTTGTTTGTTTGTTTATTTGTTTCTTTTTCTACAGTACTGCACCAGAGAAAAACTTTAAAGTCAAAAGTTCAGTCATTACATGCACTGCACAAAAGGAGAAGGCAAACTGGTTTGGTCTCAGCTTTTTTTATTGTTTGCCTCTCTTCCCTACTTCCCCCCCATCTCTCCCCCTTAATCTGAAGGAATTTCTCACTCACTGTGAACAGATAAAGATGTTTTGATGTGCTTTTAGATAAATCATGAAGGTTTTTTTTTTTTTTTCAAAAGGAGAACGAGTAAGGAAAAAAAATAATTCCAGCTGATAGAGTAGCTATCAAATCTAGGACAGAAGAAGAAGCCTACACTAAAAAACCTATAAAAGCCAATATAGCTGTTTCTATATCAAGAAGAACAACATCATTGTGTCTTTTTCAACTGAGTAAACTTAACTTGCATGCTCTTAGTAATGATAATAAAGTCAAATTCAGCCCTACATCTCACGAGAAAACATAACTCTGAAGTATTTCATACCCTCCATACAGAGCAAAGGCAGGAAAACAGCCATAAATGGGAAGAAACAGCACAAAAGAAAGGAAGAAAATACAACTCTAAACTGTGAATCTCCCTGACATCTTTTCATTATCAGCCTAGTCAATGAAGAATGCCACAAAGGAAAGGACGGCATCATATTATTAAAACATGCTGGTTTGGTTTTTTTTTTGAAGGATGCACTTGTAAATTCTCTGTGGATAGCTTTTTTTATTTCATTATATTTGCCATTATTAACTCTCTGTAACTGTGTTTTACATGCAAGGCTTGGATTAAGTGTTTTGCCTGTATCATATATATTTGTACCACTCTTTTTAGAGTTTTTTCAGGGCTTTTTTCCTTATGCAAACACATCAGAGAGAAGCCATTGAGTTACCTCCTTTATTTGTATTATACTTTAAAACAAAACAAACCCACCCTTTTTATCTTTGACAACATGCTTCTTTTTTTGCTAAGGAATATTTATTTAGACAATAAAAAGATGCTATGATTCTTTCCACTAGTAGAAGTGTATGCACTGAATATGCTCCAATATAATTTGCAGAAAGTGAGGAAAACACTGTGGAAAAGTAAGCAGGGAGTTTTGCCATGTCGTTTCATCTGATAACTACAATACTACGATAAGAAAGCTTTAGGCAACATGCTTAAAACTGACAGGAAAAGTAACTGGCAGAGTCTTGTAATGATCCTTTTATATTACATATTTTATAAATTTACTGATTGCTCAGAAAATATGTCTTTTTTTTTTTATTCGTGTTTTGTCTTGTTCAGAATCCTGCTATAAAATTCTGTTTAACTCTTCTTTTGTATTAGTCCTGACAGAGCTATAAAAATTGCTTGTATAATTCTTATGGTCTTTGGGGTTTTGTTTCAATTTCCTTAGCATTTGGCTAAATATTGGCATACAGACTGTTCATCACAATGTAAGAGAAAATATTTTTATATTTAAAAAACCTTTAACTGGTTAAGTCATTTGTCCATATAAAGAGCGACACAATGCCAAAGATAACACAGATAAACAAAGTAATGAAGGGCTTGTAAGTGATACTGTATATACTATTTCCTTGCACTCAAATGTAACTCGATTATCAGTAAATGTAACTTTTTCTGGTTGGGTTGAAGCTGTTTTGTAAGTCAGTCCTGCAAAGGATACCACGTCACTAGGAGCTGCTTTTTTAGAAAACAAAAAAGTTGAACAAATTTTTCAGTTTATTTTAGAATCTAATTTACTAGCTTTAAATACTCTCCAAAATTAAACTCAGAATGAATATTAAAGCAATGTTGAAGATAAAACTTGACACAACAGGATGTGATGGCTGCCATTCTGTCCTTAAACCACCTTTTTGCAACACACATAATACAGAATATTAATCAGTGTTTTAAGGCTGTGGCAGTTCCTAGAGACACAATGACAAGTTAGGGACAGAACATCCAGTTTAACCGTGAATAGCATTGCCTTATTCTGCACCAGAATCCTCATATCGTTTAAAAATAGATTTTACTGTGTCATCAGCTCCATTCTGGTATCACTAGTAAACTGCACGAGGTATAAAAGCTGCCGTGGAAATTGTACCAGCACAGACACCAAAGTTGCTATCGGTAGTGTGCAATAGCTTGAGTTTTCATTTCAGAAGACACTGAATACTGACTTTCAACCTCAAATTTTTTTTTATTCCTAAAATCATACCAAGTATGTCAGCATGCTCTCATGCACCCCCGCACTGTGGAATTTTGATAATGTATGTCCTAACCGCTTAATTGATTGATTAGCTTACTGCAGCTTTCTGAGGCACCAAATTTATCTTTAATAGCCGGAGTCAGGCACGGCAGGCAATCGAGGGGGGGGTCCCTTGGCGTCGATTTGCTCTTAACTGGAAAGTCATTACCACTTAATACATGTAGATTGTGTTGAAAGAAAATTATGTGTAATGAAATGAGGGAAAAATTAGTGGAGTGTTATGGGCGAAAGCAGATGTTACGGAGGAATTATGCTAGCAGAGATAATCACCTTCGCTAGCATTGTGTGTGCTGGGGTGTTAACTCAGGGAGAGAGTTGGTGAGAGAGCTAAATAAATGCATTGATTTACACAGATCCACTTTTCAAACTACAGTATATGACTAGTACACATATCTACAAACACATCCATATATATACACACACATATAGACATGCTCAGGGCTGAACTTTTATATTTCTGACGCTGTTTTTTAGCTATTTTCCAGCCACTCACACTATATTCAGAAGTCCTAGCTGGAAGCACAGGGAAGTAGCTGTCAATTTGCATAGTATTGTGAAGATGAGAATAATATCCAAGGGCAGAAGTACTCACATAAGCATTAAGATGAGACCTTGTGTGCTTCAAACTCTGGACAACCTCTCCTGAGAGAAAACTGATGAATTTGAGAGAGGTCTTTGAGGGTAACACCAGACATTTTAGAAACTATAAAATTTAAATAAATAGCAGATAGTTGCAAAAAAGTTATAGAGATATAGAATGTTGTGCCTTTACTTAAACAGCCTGTAAATAAAGGAGATAGAAGAAAAAAAGAAAAGATGAAATCTTTCTTTTAATGCAAGTTAGGAACATGTTTTAAGGTAGTAGTTTTGCAGACAGGCAATAACAATAACACTCGGAATCAGGACAAGGGAGGGAAGAGAGATGTCACGGATTTTATTCTGAATGCATTTTAAAACTCTGTAAATTAATCTTTCACCTGTGGGCATCTCCCTGTCCTTTTCCAGCCATGACTGATATATATGCTTGATTATATTTCTTATATCCCAGCATACAAGGTCACTATTAATTTTTATCTAGGGTTTATCTATTTCATATAACATGTGTTTGGATTTAGAATTATCTCTGCTTTATCACCCATTTCATAATAAAAATGTGGTCTCAGGAAGATATTAGTTTGCAAAATTCACTATCAAAACCATTGATAATTAGGGTTTCCTCATATATCGTTCTGTTCCTTCGCTACTAAATGAGTCTTTATGAGCATAGTTATTGCTGGTGATAATAATACAAATTTCAAAAATTAAAAAAAAAAAAAAAAGACTCAAGGTTTTGTATTCCCAGTATTACCATTCAGAGATAGGAGGTTAGCAAAAAGGCTGTCAATTTTCTGTCACTATATTAATGAGTTAAAGAAATGCAGCCAGCCCCTCATGAATCAATTGGAAAACTATGATGAATGTTTCAATAATTAAGAGAATAATTAAATTGCTGAATGTAAGATGGCACTAAATGAAATAGCTTTCGTAACAGCAGCATATTGCTGTTTATAAATACAAAGAGCCACGTTTAACTAATGCTGAGTCCAGCTCAGATTTATCTGCCTGTCTTTAACAGGCTGCGGGCCCAATCCTGCAGAAGCCCACCCTATAGACAGCGTCCCTCCTGCCTCAGCCCTGTGCACGAGGGCGATGATGGTGTGTGAAAAGCTGAGCACAGGCAGGGATCTGCTGCTCCATCAGAGCCTCTCCGTGCACCTACAGCCTCCCCACCTGCGCTCCGCAACGTGGCCACCATGGCGCTGCCTCGGCGATAAGCAGCTAAACTCAAACAGATAACGAAGCCAGGGAATTCGCAGTTAAAGCTGACACTCTGATGGTAGCATGCATGATGCTTGTGGAAACATTTTTAAAAGGTGATATGTGTTAAAGGTGAACTGTAAAGCTGGAGTGAAAATTATGTTAAGTTCAGAAATATGTCCTGAATCTCTCAACTATCAGGCAAGTTTTGCTGTAGCTTTCAAAATTCTCTTTTCTCTTGTACAATAATCTGGCAGTTTCTCCTTTGATAAGGACATTCCCAAACATAACTTTGTGTGATATCACACATACCAGAACCTAGGATGCTAAAACCGAGACATCCTAGAAAATTGTTCTTCAAACCAGGGTGTCTCAGAGCAATGCACATATTTAAAAAAAAAATATATTATTTGGAAGGAAAAGTGAAGGAAAAGGAAAACCATTCCTTAAGCTTGAAAACTTTAAAAAATCTTGGTGGGGGAAGGAGTGGGTGGGTAATAGGTGAAGTAATTAACTAGTATATACTTGCATTTTGTTTTGAAAGTGTGTCACAGTTTTTTTGGGTTTCGTTTTGTTTTTGTTTTTTTTGTTTTGTTTTGTTTTGTTTTGTTTTGTTTTGTTTTTTTTTGTTTTGTTTTTTTTCTGCTGGACTATCAGCATGTTTATGGCGAAGTCACAAATAAGGTAGGGTCATTTCAGGTGTAAAATTCAACCAAATGCATTTTGTTTTCCTGCCTATTAAGATCCTAAAGTGTTTTTTACTGCCCCATCTTTCTCATGTCCTTGTTTCACTGTTTGGGTATTTTTCCCTTTTCCTCTCTTTCCCCCACTCACTTCTTCCATTCACATACCTCCTTCTGTTTCACCATACACCCATCTTCCATCAGTCCCTAGCTCTCCTTGCAGTGGGGGTAGGTTTTATTTGCTTGTGGGAGAAGTCTGTGGAAGGAAATTTTCTATTCAGTTCTGAGTTAGCCCTTCTTTGGAGCTCAATCATCGTGTCAGGCACAATTTCACCATCTTCTTCATCTCTTCTGTTGCTGAATTTATTCTTCCTGTCTCCTTCAGTAGCATATTCCTGTGCAGTCAGAAAATCATCAATGATACACATATTTCACATTTGCCTTCATTCCTTTCCCATCTCTCTTCTAGTGCACAGAGGCACCTCAGACACTCCCCTGAACCCCATGCCCCCAGTATGTTTCTTTTCCACTTTACTCTTCCACCTTCAATGCCTCTTTCCTACTCATCACATAAATATATGTTCTGGGGTATTTCAAAACCCAGCATTATGTACTTGGAACACTAGTGATTTGAGGTGGAATGGAGAATAAATATAGCCATAATATGCTTTAAAATAGGTGAATTAGTTGAGCAGGAGACTTTTAATGCCACATGGGTGGTCAGTAAAAAAGTAACAATTACCATGAGATGGAATTTGATATACCACAGTTATTTCCTACTCTTGAGATAGGGCAGTGCCATGGTAACCTAGACTCCACTGTGTGGCAAGTGTTGTTAATTGCATAGATTTTAATGGGGATAATTTTGCTTCTCCTGTCTGAAATCAACCTTTAATGGCAGTGACCAGTGCTCAGAAGGATATTCACAAAGGGATGTTGCATGACCTACGGTTTTTACACTTCACATTTCTTGCTTATAGTCAGAAAATCTCACTCCATCAGCAGAAGAGGTGTAAAGTGTTTACCTTCTGATAAACCCTGGTAAGATATTAAAATATTAAAAGTTCAGGTGGATAGATATTCATTCTCACTGTAGGTTAGGAATGCTACATATTGATGGGCCAAGCCCAGAGAAAGGAAACCATCTTGTTTGTGTTTGATAATTAATTAGATAACTTAATTTTCAAGTATTGTTATTCCAGCTTCTTTCTTTAGTGTGGAATTTAGTTTTTTTCTGAAATATCCACATCTATAATGAAGGTGCATGGAAATTTTCTTTGGCAAAATCTGCTTGAAGCAGATATAGCTTTGCCAGAATTTAACATTCAGGTCAGAGATTTTCTGCTGTATGGCTCTGTTTCAGGTGAATATTCACTTCTGAGAACAAGATTAGGGAAAATATGTTGTTTGCCAGTGTTTAAAAATAAATATACCTTTCCGTTGTTTCCTTAACAGCTCTGCAATTTAAAACTGTGCCTTGAAAACTGGTCAAACCTTAAGCTTCTAGAAAAAAACCCCAACAACATTTCTTTATGCTCATTAGAGGCTTGTTATGTTTGTCAGACTGTCTGTGGTCATTCAGGTTGCACAGTTACACCACATTCCCTAAGATATGCAGCCCTGTCACTTGAGCAGGATTTTGCTCCTGCTCGCTGGAGGTGGCTGGATCTCTGGATCCAGGACTAATAGCAGAGACCATCTCTCTCCCCTGATTCTGATTAAGCCCAAAGGATATGTAGCAGGAGGAAAAAGCTTCACACGGAAAGTCACTAAAAGATGGGAAAGAAAGGGTGTAAGGAACCTGGAGAGCTCTGAGTGAGGGGTGGTTGGCAGAGCTTGTGTTTAACAAAAAAAAAAAAAGGCCAGCCACTTTGGACATGGAGCAAATGAGCACACACTTGTTGGTAGGTGTATGTGTTCCATCCCTGACAATTATGGAAAAAAACTGAAAAAAATTTATGTTGGTAAAGAACATGATGTATGAAATTGGTTAAGGAGGAACACGTGCATATGGACACTAGCCCCAGCTTTGAGGAGAATGACTAAATGAGCAGGAGTTGGATATGAGATTATGCAGGCATAAGAAATGTGAAGAAAGGTGTGCATCAGTGCTACCAGAAAAAAGGTAAGAAAAGGAGCAAAATATTAAATGTTGGAAGGAAGAAGAGGAAATATATTCCATCCACCTCTATTGAGCCTAAACATAAAATAACTAGGCCTGAGTTGTGTTTTCACTGCACTGTTTAACAAAGTAACTGTAACTTCCATTCAGATTGTTTTCCATCCCATGCTTAATAACAGGTTATGCAAGGGTAACTGTCTTCTACCACTTCTGTGTGAAGACCAGAACAAAGAATGATATATTTGCTTGTCCAATTCCTGTATTTCTCAAACATGATGGAAATGCACCTATGAAATTTAAAGTAAGCAATGCCATTGTGAATTTTAGCACCCAAAAACTGGAAAATATCTGGATTAAAGCTGCTCTGGCTGTGTCAGTTTGGCCCTCTTAGGGTTATGCACTATAAGTGCTGATAAGGACTGGATCCCATACTGTCTCCACGTCCCTGAGGTATGCATTGGTCACACTGAGGGGAATGGCAAAGTTTCTGCTGGCTGTGACAGAGGGCAAAGCAGGTTCTCCTGGTTCAGGCACCTGAGGGTGTAGAACATGCTGTCAAACCCTACTGCTTACAACCCAGCCCTGTTCCTGAGAGTGATGTTCCAGTTTGCCTAACCAGTGTAAATGAAACATAAATTTTACAGATAAAATCCCAAACAGGCAGAACTAATGGGGAGGTTTTCAGGTTTTCTGTTGATTATATAGTGAACTTATTCACTAGTTTTAACAGCCCTGTTTCAATAACTACCAAAAAGTTAGGTGCAAAACAAGTACTACGACTATGTCCAAAGGACTGGGCTTCACTTCTTATCCCTTTGTAATGAAGAAGCAATAATGCATCCTGAAGTGTTCACAGTTGTACACTTCTGTTCCCTCATATTGTTCATCTCCCAATCCAAAACAAACCTTGCAGAAGGACCCAGATCTCTCAGCAAGTAAGCAAAGTCACCTGTCCAGTACCCTGTGCGCAAGAAATATTACACAGTGTAAA
The DNA here is from genome assembly GCA_013397055.1 of Pachycephala philippinensis. Lineage (NCBI taxonomy): Eukaryota > Metazoa > Chordata > Aves > Passeriformes > Pachycephala > Pachycephala philippinensis. The sequence continues at coordinate 617,999 of VWZT01013390.1, forward strand.
TACTTCTGAAAATCTTTTATTTGTCTCACAAACTGAGTAGGCAAAATTTGATGATTTTTCACATCTTTGTTCTAGTTGTCCAGATGAAGAAAGGGTACTACCTCACTTTCCCTAGAAAATCATAAGAAATTTTGGTGAGGACTAGTTAATTTATGCCGTAGTAACAGTTTGCAACTGCAGTGAGGTTCTTGAGGATAGCCTTGCATCTAGGAGGTGAAACTCACATGGAAGGTGCATTTTTCTCATCTGTTAGTTTTTATGCTCCATTATATATTTTCTATTATAATTTGGAGTGGAGGATCACAGAATAGAAAGCTGATGCATTTTAACAGGAAATGTTTGCTTTCAAAGAAGTGTACCTCTATTTACAGAAAGCCTGGGTAGAGTTTCAAAAGTACTTTTGTCCCTATAGCATCATATTATCTTTTATATTTCTTAATTGAATCCTCATCCTGGAGGCAAGTAGGTGCTGAACGAACTAGACCTCCCAGGTACAACTGCAATGTATTAAGTCTGGGCTTGAAAAATAGGAGATAGCTATTTGGTGCTCAAAGATATTTACTTTAAACCTCTGGGTTTGTTTTTTGTTGGTTGTGGTTTTTTGTTTTTTTTTGTTTTTTTTTGGGGGGGGTGGGGGGCGAGGAGGAGAAGTTTGCTATTATTTCCTTCCCACAGCTACTTCATGAGAAGAGAGAAACACAGAATGAAATTAATGGAAAGCAGAGAGTTGACAATATTTTTCACAGAATCTACTATAGCTGGCTAAATGCTATTTAAAAAAAAAAAAAAAGTGCCTTCGATGGAATTTGGAAATGGATTGCTATCAACCATTGTTCATTTACTGGAATTTGCAAATGGATTGCTCTCAACCATACTGTCTTCTTGTTGTGTTTGCTTTCTAGGGACATTTGTAGGATTCAATTACTATTGTGGCTATTCACTGAGAATTTCAGAACAGCATGCATAAGTATTGATGGAAACTGGGTATTAGATTCACACACATGAATATGTGCACGCTGAACACATTGGAAAAATAAATCAACACCATGTGACTCATCAAAGCAGTCATATCTAACAAAGCTCAAGAAGTGATTGGGGAATGTTCACAGAGAAGTGTTCCTGAGCAATTAGAAGTACTTAGAGAGGAAAAAGGATCTCTTTGAATTCTTTTGCATAATAAACTCAAGGAAACCTCAGTCTGCCCATGGAGATCCCATAAGCAGAAAAAGGGCTAAACTTACTGACTAAACTATTCATTGTGAATTATTCCCTCTGCTCTAATGTCTGCACGGCATGGAAGCGTGGTGCCAGCCCTGCTACACACTGTAATTTTACTCTTCTAGGAATAAAGTGGGAATATACTGCTGGGCATGTTAAAGCACTCTGCAGAGGACATTATATATATTTTCAACATGTGACCTGCCTTTGATTTTTGTGTTGAAACTGGAGTTATCAGCCTTCAGAGAGAAAATATTAGCCCACAGACAGTGAAATAAGATAATATTTTTTACTTTATTTCTGTAAAGTGTTATTTGGTGCAAAAACTATATAAGACTGAAATGTAGATTTTGAGAAGTCAGAGCTCAGCACGGCAAAATTCAGCCAGATAGTTTTTACATTTTTGGGCTGACCATGAGTTAACAGTTACTGATTCCTTTAGCAAATTCCTGCCTAATTGTTATTTTTCCTTGATTAAATTGTCCTTTATAAGGACATCTGTTCTGTTCCTTGCCAAGGTGTAAGACGCAATCATATCTTAGAATTTGTAAAGTACTTTGGACAACACAGTAATAAATATATTCTGATGATGAATCCTGCAAAGGAGACGTTGTCCTCCTGCCACCCAGCTTAGCACATCTCACTGTCAGAATATTTTTCCTAACACTGTTACTCTCCTTCTCTCCTGATAAACTATTTCCTCTATAATTCATCCCTTTTGCCAGCCCAGATCCCTCCAGCTTCTGCACCTCCTTGGGACAACTGCATTGCTCCCTAATGCCAAGTGAGAGCCACCCCTACTCTGAGGACCAAGATTTCTGTGGGTGGCTGAGTACCACGGAAAGCATTTGTTGTCATTAAGTGGTCAAAGAAAATTACCCCCTGAGTTACAATCTGAACTACCCCACCCTGAATTCAGGACAGCCCAAATGCTAATTCAAAGACATGTGTTACATGGGGTTAGTCACGGGAATTCTTCTCCCAGGGAGGAAAACTTGACCTTTCCAGATTTTTACAGCATCTAGAAGTATATAAGACTGCTCTTCTGAGCTGTCTTGTGCATGGGGCAAATTGCTGTATGTAGAGGTAAAAAATTCAGAGGGGAAAAAGTTTTCATAGCCTGGGGATGACAACTCAAATCTAGACAGCAAGATCTAAGGAGGTCTTTTAATATAACAGAGACATTTTGTAAAGATTGGAAAAACAGAGACTTGATTTGTAGAAATTAAATCTGGAAGAGAAACTGTGAAAAGCAGGTATGGTGCTAATAGTCTCCAGCACTGTGCCACAGAGAAATAATTGTGTACAACGGTGGAGAAACAATGGCTCAAAGAGGTTGCATTTTTGCTATCCTGGGCTTATGACCAGACATCTGGACACTGATGTGAGTGGATAGTCTGAGATGAAAGGACTGGACAGAAGGTAGCAACCAAAGATAAAGAGATAAATGCTAGGGAGCCATCAGCTTTGTGACAGTTGCTGAGAGTGAATTAAATCATAGAGGAGTAAAACCCAGCAGGAGATGGGGAAGCATTGACAGAAAATGGGAAGGCAGAGAGAATACTGAAGAAATGATTGGAACATTGGAAAACAAAACAACCAAGTTGTGGAAACCCATGGTGGGGAAAGGGAGAGTTGTGGGAGATGGGATGATTTGCTCTCATCTTCTAAAGGCTCCACATTCCCATGAATGCTTATAGCTTTGCATAAATTCACACGCAAAACATAAGGAGCAGATTAAGCTGAACTGGAAGGGAACCACAGTGTGGGGAGGTAATAATTAAAGGCAGTTGCTGGGCAGCTAAAGCGTATGGGAGATTGATTATAAATAGACAGAGATAGGCTTGCTGAAGTGGCTAACGTGACAGTGATCCTGAGGGACTGGACAGCAGCTGCAGGCAAGTCCAGGACAGGGAAGGTACTGTTCCTCTTGCCCCACTCATCACAGGCACTAGCCCCAGTCCACTTGTGAATCTTGAAACGGGAAGGAGGAAGTGAAAAAACCATAAACTGTGGACCTCTGAAGACAAAATAATCTGTGTCTGTGTACATTGTTTGTGATATTGAGAATGACATCCTGGCTCACACTCCTTAGCAGCTTTACCAGTATAACCATCAGGGCTTTGGCCATTATAGGGTAAAGCTAGCATCACCCTGGGTAGCATCAGAAGAGACTGCTACCAGGAGGACCACCACTATTATTACTAGCTGCAATAAAAAAAGCACTTCTTAAAATGTTTTTTCTACCTAATTGTCAAAACTGAATAATATTATCAGCTTTTTTATCCTTTGAGTATTTTTCTAATAAGAAAGCGCAGAGATGCACTGCAAATAAAAGCAGAAGATTCGAGGATGCAAAGCAATCATGCAAAATGACTTTCATATCAGTTTGATAAGCAGCTGAAATTTAATAACTACATCTCTCCTATGGTGCTGGATGAAAGTTTAATACTTTATGCTTTTGCTTCTTTCTTCCGCACGATGCTTATTCAGAATCATAACTTTTCCTTTTATAGGCACAACAATGCTTAGGTGCGGTGGATTAATCGAAGCCTTACGAGACTCCAGTACAGTCCAGACTATAGTGACTTATAATCAAACCCTGGGAGAAGACTGTCAGGGGTCATAAGGGAAATGAGCGGAGATCCAAATGCAAAAGTAATATTTACTGAGGATAATGCACACAGATCTTACTGTCCCAGTAGGCAAGATGGAAGGCCAGTCTTTCACAACCCAGTTCCAAGAGATGCTGGATGCAGGAGAGGCAAGAGGAAGGTAAAAACGTCTCTCAGAATTTGGCCCACAGATTTTGGCTTAAAATGTGATTCGAAACTCCAGGAATGTGAGACAAGGCAAATTAAGATAATAAATTAATAAAATTCAGCCACCAACAAATAATTGTGACACTGAAAAAAAAAACAAAACAAAAAAACAAAACCAAAAACCACCAACCCCCTCCCAAAAAAAAAAAAAAAAAACAAAAACCAAACCAAACCAAACCAAACCAAAAAAACACATCGCTTCTCGTTTGCAAAACAGTGCTGGTAGCATTCAGTGCCGAGGCTTTTCCACCGTAGGTGACACAGCCCCCAGCCCGGTTTCCCTACCTTGGAAACCAGCATGGGGCTAAACCAGCTGCAGAGGCGACCTCCGAGCCCTGCCCGATAGGTTTTCCCGATGCAAGCTTGTGATGGGAAGGGTCACGCGGACAGAGGGTCATGGCCAGGCGGGTGTGGGTCAGGAGGAATCAGGGAACCAGGAGAGGTGAGGGGACGCGGGCAGGGCCAGGTGAGCAGGCAGGGGGCTGGCAGGGGCAGAGGACGGGGCAGAAGACAGGGG
>VWZT01013390.1:623260-638763 GCA_013397055.1 Pachycephala philippinensis
CCCGCCGGCTGGGAGGGAGGCTCGAGACACAGGGGAAATGTAGAGCATGGTTGGGGATTAGAAAAAAGGATTTAAAAATAAAAAAAAAAAAAACAAACCCTAGAAGACAGTCGTTTGCAGGCAGATGCTGGGAAGTCTCCGGATTCACTGGTGGACGGGTGCGTGGCTTCAGTTTCCAGCCTGTGTGTGAATGTGTGTGTGCTACAAAAACAGATAATAAAAAGAATACAAATGAAAGAACATCTGATGTAGTCATCAGATCTAACTACAGCACTTTAATATGAATTGCTACTCCAGATGTTGTCTTAAGAAAATGAATCAATTAGACAAATGAGGAATCTTTTCCTAAATCATAACAGGAGAAAATAAAGTCCAGTAGCTGCAGACTATTGTATAAATGTCCTAATGGCTTTCATTCTTCTCATATACCTGTCAGCTTTACTACAAGGCTCCTCATCGTTTAAGTTGTTGTTTACCTTCCTGAATACTTGTTTGATTTGAAAAAGTGTTCTAAATGTTCAACACCTTTTACCCTGAAAATAATAATACATCAGCCTTTAGGAGTTGAACCCAGCAGAAACTGGTGTCACTATTCATAAAATAATTGAGTTTACACAAAAAGTGATTTCTGTAATAGCCCCCTTTTTACAAGTATGTACATTTTATTTAAAATTACTGACTCAAAAAGCAAGGTAGGAAAAAAATCACCTCCAACAACTTCCTGTAATTGCGAATTATTGTGAGGGAAACAGAAGGAAAAGATTTTGAAATTATGAGCCATTATGCTTGAGAGAGAGAGGGAGTAAGTGAGAGAGAGGGAGAGAGAGAGGCAGTGGGAAAAAAAGACATCTCGGCTTCATGAAACACAGCTGACAAGCTCGACTAAATTACCCCCGGACCATTACAAAAATCACTTAATTGCCAACCATTTTGTTAGGTCAATTGACTCTAATTGAAAAAATAACAAAAAGCTTATTATGCTGCAAATGCGGCCGTGGAAAATGAGTCTTCTGTTAGGAGGAAACAATAATTCTAAATTTCAGCTGCTGCTAACACTACAAAGTTCAGTGTTTTCTTCTGATAGAATCTACTGTGCAGGAGAAAGTGAATATGCTCCAATTGATTGATATTTCTTTTAATGCTGCCCCCTCTTCCTTCTTCGTACTCACAGCCCCTTCAGCCGACCCACCCACCCCTCTCAGTTTTATTTCCCTTCCTTGCTGCCTCGTGGCTCTCCTTTCCGTGGCTGGGTCGATGTCAGTTTTTGTTCCTAAGGCGTTTGTGGTTTGGGGGTGTGTGAGGCTGCTGCGACTCCTCTTTTCAGCTTCTTCACAATAACCTCAAAACCCAGGTGAGGGGTTAGAAGGGGCACCTTGCTAAAACCTCCTGTCCCCCTTTGCTTTCCTCTTTTCCTCACACACTGCAATTTTCTTTAAAGCCTGATAAGAGAGAATTGTTTACATATTTTCACCAATAAAACCTTAGAAAGAGTCCCCCCAATGGAAATTAAAAAGCACAAACCCTGACTGGCAAATAGGATTTGTAATTATTTATAATGATCAAATTTTTAGGAGTGTGTGCATTAGTTTGTTCATTTCAAAAAAAGATAAACCGGCTAGAGCTCCACTATTGTCCCAATTACAAATTTGAATACTGGAGGTTCATAATGGGATTGATTCTGTTCTGTGAAAAGTAATTATTTGTCCATAAAACCACAAGGCTGCAGAAATGAACTCAGATGGCAAGAGCCTTTTGTTCAGCTCCTTTGCAGTGAAGAGGTAGGGAATGGAAGAAAGTTCTCAGTAGCCACAGTGCATGATTAAATATTTCCATAATCATGTCTGTATGTTTGCCTCTTGCACTGTGTTCAGAAAATTCCTTTTCTGATTTTATCCTTTCAGGGAAACTGCCTGACTGTGTTGCACTTTTACAAGGCCCAAAACTCTTGAGCTGACTACAGTGAAATGGTGAACAAAAACGATGTAATACAGCAGGATGTTCCTTCAGAGTATTTAAGAAAAATAAGAAAAAAAAAGCAAAAAACTTTGTGCATGTGTATGGGTATGCTTTTGCTTTGCCTTTTATAGCTACAGTAGATCTTCCAGTGCTTTACAAAGCAGTGAGTTAAATACTGGTGGCGTGGTGCCTGTGTAGGCAAACGGCACAGCCATTATGTGCTCAGCATACGTTTTTATTGTTTCTTTATATAGAACCCAATATCACTTACACAGAGGGGGATACAACAAATATATCAGACCATGAAGCACACATATGTGCTGTTTCTTTCTGAGCATCCGCAGCTGTATATAATCGATGGAACATTCCTTTGGAGTGCACCACAGGTCAGCAGGAACCTTGACACACAGCTGAATTTATGAGTGATCACATTGTTTTAAATATGCATCACTTAGATTTCTACAGGTGTTTAAAGATTTGCCTCAACATTCCCTTTTTTTTCTTTTTTTTGTTCCTTTTGTGAAAGGCGTGCACATGGAAAACAGAGATTGTATAATTAAGGCTTCCATTTGGATGCTAAAATTGATATAATTCACCATAACTGACAACAGAGAATATTATATCATCTCTAAGAAAAAAACCCACTCAAAATGCTAAAAAAAAAATAAAATTTGCCTGAGTGAAATATTGCTTCTAATCAGGGACCAGAAAACCTCGAAATTCACCAAGCCTTGTTGAATGTGGGGGACTTCGTAAAGCATTAAGGAAAAAAAATTAAAATCTATTTTTATACTTCAAAATACATGTCAGTAATTTTATGTAAAAGTATACATCAAAAATAAAAATAAACAACACATTAGAGAAACCCTGTTTGAAACATGTGATTTAAAATAAAACAAGCATTATTAATTATCTGCTTCCTTTATAGTAGAAAAGGTATAAAATTAAACAGATAAAATCTTAAGAGAAACCAATGTGCATGTATTGAGGAAAGACAATGAAGCTTCACAGACCGAATAGAACCAATTCCTTTCAAATAAGTGGGAAAGCCCTACAGAGAGAAATAAAAGTGAGGAATGGTGAATTCTGTAACACTTGCCAGACCAATGAGCTTCATCAATTAATCACAGCAAAATAATCACCACCTACATTAAAGAATAATACATGAAAAGGACAGGGCATAGCTTTAACTTATTCAGAAAGGGCTGACTCCCTAATCCCTCTGAGTCTTGACATGTTAACTGGGTAGCGACTAATTAGATGTCAAAAATTCATAAGCACTCTTTAATATTGCATATATCTGCGGCAGACATTTCAGTATGAGAGTTGTATACACAGAAGTCACTATAGCATTAAAACACAGCGGGGTGGGAGAAATAAAAGGAAAACAATAAAAACAATGGCCCTTAAAAACCCAAGAGAATGCCTCCTTTGGAAGTGTGTACTTTCTTATTCAGAAAAGGTATCACCTTAATAAGAATTATAGGCAAAGAGGTTTCACTGTTCCATGCTGTGTGGACGAAAAGAGGGAGAAAAGACTGACTTATCAAAGGCACTGGCAGGTAAATAGTAATTTACTATGCATGCACAATGAACATTACACAGTTCCTTGACACAGGGCGATAATGAAAGACATGCTATTGTGGCATCCATCGAGGGAATTTTTTTCTTCATTCTTCCTTCCCTTGTCTCTCTTGAGCAAAGAAGCAGTGATGTTTCCTGGCAGCTGCCTCCTGTTTCAAGCCATTTCACATAATATAGAAAGAACCTGAAGTTTAGTGTATTAAGTAAGTGAGTTAGTTTGCTGGTTTGGCGATATATACATTGCTTGTGCGTGAACTTATATTTCAGAGGCAGGGCTCTGTATTTTTATAGAACAAGCCTTTTCCTGTCTGAAGAATTATATGAACCTGTTATATAAAACAAGGCAGCAAGATTAAAAACAATGCATCATATATAATACACTGGTTTATGACTTGCATCCTTTAATTGTAGCTCTCAGGAATAAAAAGAGAGGAATATGCTGTTGTTTATAATGCAGAATTGCCATTCTCTCTTTTGACTAACAATGTGTACTGTACAGGGCTAGTAGTCTGTGGAGATTCCTCTATTTTCTCCTTTACCAAACAGCAAAGTTAAATCCCACTTTTTCGATGCTTCTAACTAGCTTACAGGCAGCAAGCCTTTGAATTTAGCCTGAATGCAGTATGGGAGGCTGTGACTGTAATCCTCCCATAGCTGCTGCTGTTTAAATGTGACATGGTTGCAACTGGAATGTTTTAATTATTTTAAAAGTGTAAAATCTTGTAACGTGATGATATAAGGTAAGCAGCCTTGTGCAGGGAAAAAAATGTTACATTTCTACATCTCATGGGAGTAGCATCTAAAGAGAATGTGGCTCTCGTACGTTGCAGTGCGTGTAATAATGATATTTGCATGTATCAGCTGATTAGTACTTTCATAAGCTGACATCTCTCACTGTGATGGCAACTTCTGGACTGATGTAGTACAAGAATAAGAATGAGATGCAATTTAATGACTGCTGACCATGTTAGACTGAATGGTCACTTGTTCAGTTATACCTGGCCTTTCCTTTGAAAGTTGCTACCTTAATTTTGTTTCCTAAGGGCCTTCTATGATCAACTCTGAAACTGTAATTAAGTGCTTGCATTTGTCATTTTTACACTATTCACACCTTTTTCTTGCAATTGTAAATGTGTTACCTAGTACTTATGTTTGTCCATGTCTTGAGTGTCCAAGGGTGTTTTGTGGCCACACAGTTTGTGGTTTTAGATTAGAATTAAAATATTAAAGGGCAACAATTAATTAGTGATTTCAATCAGAAGGTGATGATCTGCAGTGCTGGCGGTGGTTTTTGACTCCTTTTCTTCCCTTCTGTCATGTTCATGCCTGTTATATAATAATGCTGATGTAAATGTGATACTGCTCCACTTCTGGCACACTTGGCCAGCGAGATGGTCCCAAAGCACTCTGTGCATTCTCCACCTGTCTTTGCCAGAGCCCAAGCACAGACTGGCTCACTTGGATGAGATCTAGCGAATTGTGTCAATTTTTCCAAAGGAGTCCAAAGATGCTGGGATAGTTTCTCGGTAGCCACCGTGGTCTGTTTATTCTGTGTGGCCCAGGGTTGGTTTGGATGTTCAGGAGCAGGAGGGGCTTCCGTACTCCAAGCAGTCTGCATGTGCAAAGCCCTTATCTGCAAACCCCAGTGAGCTTGTACCTACCATGGGTGCTTTGTTCAGGGTTTCCTTGCCAATTGGGGCTTCCTGATTTTTTGATTTGATTAAAACCAGCATCCTACCCACATCATAAACATTTCAAAAATTATTCTTAATACCCAGTATTTATGTAGTGAAACCTGTGGGTTTGGGAGCATTTTGGTTCAGGGTGGGAAGGGAAGGAGAAGGAAGAAAAGGAAGTTCCTTCCTTTCAAGGACAGGCTTATTCTGACAAGTGCTGTTGAATACCTGTTTTTGGTGAAATTCACATGATTTTCAGAGGTTTGAGGCCAGAAATTGCATGAACTCAGTGCACCTAAGCAAACAGGTTCACTAATGCCGCCTTTAAAAGCTGAAAATAAAGTGGTGTAAGCATCTTTCATTCATCTACACCACTCAGATATCTCCAAGGGTCACTGATACAAGCTAAATTCTCACTTATAAAAAGTCAGGTTTTCCAGGAGGATGTTTTATTTTTGTAAGGAACCTGGTTTTCTAGTAAGACTGCTTTACTGGATGAGTCTAAATCCAAAACAAATGTATAAAAAGAGACATGGTCCTACGTTGTGCCTGACTGCCAAGCAAAAGTCTCTAAGCCCAGTATAATGCATAAGTCTGATCATAGTGTGACCTTAAAATGGGCTGTCAGAGCTGTGGTGGGGGAGAAAACAATATCCACATAACTGATCAATAGCTGAGCATCCCTTTAGTCATTCCACACTGTTGTGCACAGGCAACTTGTGAGCTGACAAATTTGGAATTCTGTCTACAATATGTTTTAAGCCTGAAAATTGAAGTCATGACAAGTAAAGGTCATATCCAGCAACTGCATACAGAGGGTAGTGTGATTGTAGTTTATTTTAAGGGATAAAAAAGATATAACTGGGGGGAAAAGCTATGAATAGGTGCAGTTTTGGTTCTCCTTAGACCATACTATGCCAGTAAGTTTTGTGGAGAGTTAATAAAGGAGGTGGATGTGTTCCCAAAGGGAAAGGAATATGTAGCACAAAAGTGCCAGCTCAGTCAAGCGTGGAAGAGTATCTGCTGACATTTTAGCCTTTTTCATGGTTTCACAGAGGTTACAAACATTCAGAAAGATGGAAGGAGTAAAACAGAAACCAAAAGAGAAGAAAGTCCCTTTCATTACATGTTCCTTGAACCAGTGAAATCAGCTAGTGGGAATGACCACTGCAAAAAGTTGTGCCCGTGAATTCCTAGAAAAAACAGAAATATCAGTCTAGGCCAGCTTTTGCTCTTTCTCTTGTTCTGTACGAACGCTGTCCTGGGCCAAGATAGAGCTGACTGATGCCACAACACTTCAGAAGCCCAAATTGTTGAGAAAGCTGAGAGGAACAAATGGGAATCAGCAGAACGCATCACCAAAAGGACAAATAACAGATGGACAAACATAATTCCAAAACAAATGCCAAATACTGGAAGGAACAACAGAGTTGGGTAACATACTGGAAGAGAGGCAAAATAGTTAGATTCAGAGGACCAGCACAAATGCCAAAAGGCCTTTAACAGAAGAGAGAAGGTGAAACTAGACAGGCAAAAGAGAAGCTGCTTTAAAAATTCAGAGTATTTGTAGCACAAAATATTTCTATCTGTTAGGCTCTTGGTGTCTCATCCTAAATATTTCCATAGGACTGTGTTTTCTACTGGTTCAGGGCACTGTGCTCTGCATGCTGGAGCTGTATGTGGACATGCTGACAATAAAGTATGAAATTGGGGTGGCCCAACCCAATTTCAATCACGTAGCCCTTCTGAATTCCCACGGTGGCCACAGCAATGTGTTCATTGTGTAGACCAGCTGTGATCCAATGGATGTTACCCCAGGAGCAGCCCACAGACTGAATGGACACGTGTTAAGTCAAGTCTGCTAAGCGACTGCCTTTGAGATTCATTCTGTCATTAAAATGCTGTTCATATAAATTTGTAAAAGTTGTTAATTGTAAGGTGCTTTCACTCAAAAAATGCGTTCAGGACCCTGTTTAGCTGTGATCCAAATTACTCATACAGTTCTAAGGGTTAATCACAGAACAAATGTTCTTGTAATGAATTATTGGTGTACCTTGATGTCACAAGCCAAACAGTTGTTTGTGCAGAAGCATTATAAAATAGGCTGTAGTGCTATTGAAACAATATTAACCGAGGTAGAGAGCTGCAGAGTTTGGTCCCTTTTCTACCCACTGTTGAGGTCGATTCTATTATTTATGTGGTTGAAAGCACAACAAATAGATACTGTTACAGCTCTTTAACCAAAGCTTGTGGTGTTAAATTTCTGATTACACTTGGTAGAGGGTGTGAAAACCCCAAAATCTCCTGTTTTTCCTCTTCTTGTTGCCAACGGTTTCTGAATGTCATTAAGGACAAGAAGTACATATGACAATACCTACATGACAATTTTATTTTTGCTTAAAAATGTGGTAGATTTCTTGCTGACCCTGTCAACAACTATGAGTACTAATTTGCTAGCTCAATGACTCATCATCAGTTCAGTTTACATGTAGCTAACAAAGGTCAGCCCTGAGAAAAAAATATTTGATTTCAATACCTAATTCAAGGAGGTGTGATATTTCTATGGGGTTTTTGACTGCTTAATGTAAACCCTTCTAATTGCAGAACCTGAATAGTTCTAGGTTCACTGGTTCACTTTAAATTAGATTTGAGAATCATTAAGTCAGCTTCCTGAAAGGGTCTGACCTGTGTTGGCTGTGTACAGTACAAATGCAATGTCAGACAAGGGGTTCTGCAGTTAGAGGTCACATATTTTCATTGGGTTCTGCTGGCTGGGGTCAGGAGATTCTCTTTCTGAGAAATTCAGTACAGTTTCAGGCCTCAGCTGTGCTGCTGGGGGTCACTGTTCTTGGTCAGGTTGCCATGGGGAAGGGATAAGGGAAAAGTGGACTTTTGTGCTTCCTTCCATTTGACTGCACAGCTTGCTGCTTAGCACAGGGCACTTTGACAGGAAGTGGCTGTGAGGAAGCCCACACTTGTTCCAGTTCATCTATCACAACAAGAGTTATTCTGGAGTGAAAGGATACAACCTAAGGGATGCAGAAATTTCAAAAGATCAAAATCAGAGCATGTGCATGCTCCCAGAGAAAAAGCTCCCATGTAAAACACTGTAAAGCATGAAAAATGTGGCACTGGGCTGTTTAGGGATGGTGTTCTGTTCTGTTTATGTTGTGATTCTTTTTTCCCCTCAGCATTCAGCGTATCGGATTTAAGTGGTCACCATAGAAGCAGTTAGTATGCAAATGCCAGGACTAGCAGGGATGGTTTTGGTGCTGGTTCCTCTCTTATTTGACACTTGCACAAAGCCTTACAGCCCAGGAAAGGAGCCAGAGCCCCACATCAGACCAAACTGCTGCTGCTGATCTCTTTCTAGCAAAAGTAAACTCCATGGACAGTGTAGACCAGAGCGAAACAATAATCTATATACATACATATTCTAATAAGAGGCAATCGTTTATTAAAAAAAATAGAGAGATGATGAAGAAGAGATAAAAAGATAGGTGCTCTGGCACAGGTGAGTATAATTTCCACTAGCTTGTGAAAGCTGAGTCCTTAACTTGTCAACAAATTGGATGAATTGCAGCCCCAGTAATAATGCTGTAAGCTATTATAGGTCTACTGGTCCAGAAGCATATATTCTTCAATGGCTCCCACTCCTTTGGCATCATATTCTGCACTTTGAGAGGTGAGGACTGAAAACAGTGAATGACATGATGTTTTATGTCTAAAAGAAGAAGAATATACTCCTAGCTGTGACTAAAACACCCTACATAGGATAAGTGGGAAGAGTTTTCAAAGGTGGAGTAGTATTAACCACCAGTAACTACTGCACTAAATAGATTGAATTGTGCTTAAATGTTTTCATAGCATTATTGTGCCAAATAGTTATTTGCTTGTCAGGAGGCTGTATTTGCTGGAGAAAATTTGAAACTTTTTCATTTTGATTTTAGGCTCCCTCTTGTCCTTCTCTTATGTCATATGAATATTTTATTTTGGCGTTCTTCAGGTGAATCTGGAAATCATACTTTAGCCAAGTGTAGGATCTAGTTTTCTACCTTGGAAAGTATACAGCAGGGACTTTTCAGGTAACTGAAAGGCAAAAATAGGTTGTGCCTCTCTGTATTGTTACAGATGTTATTGTTACAGTTACCATGATTGCCATTACAAACGTACCACACTCCACTTCACCCACACCTGTATTTCCTTGTTCTCAGAATTGGAAATGTTTGCGGTCACTTAGAGGTTTGACCTGGAAAATGAACAAACTGCAATGCTTCTGCATCCCATGATCTGCCTGCAGCCCCCTGAGCACACACCCATCAAGGAATGGACCCAACAGGGAGCAGCTCAGAGCATCTTTTGTTCAGGGGGGGCTGTTGCAAAATCAAACTGTGCCAAGGCTGGCAGCTCAGAGCTCAGCACTGAGGAAAGAGGGTTAAGGATACTCCCCATTCTGTGAAAGTATGTGCAGAACTTCCCTCAGGGTCTGAAATTTTGTTTTTAAAAACAACACATAAAATTTGGCTCACATTTGTAGCGCTGAAAGTGCTCTCTTCTGAAGAGAAGATCCCAGTCCCCATAGCAGACCTTATAATTCACCATTCTGGTCCTTTCCTGTACATAGTTGTGATGCTGTTGGAAGATACTGAAGACTTGGAGATTTTAGAGGTAATTTCAAGTTTATTAAAAAAAACATGCAAATTTATATTTTCATAGTATTTTGCTGATTTTAACTGAGGTGGACAAAATTTCTGCACAAATAATGTCAAATGATGCTTGCTTCATGTTCTTGAGATCAGAACCACTACTCTCACTGGAAACATATTTGGGAGCTCCTGGGTGAAAGCACAGGACTGCTTCAGTCTGTGACCTGTAACAGGGTCCAAAGACACCAAGGCTTTTTTGACTTGGTTTCCTAAGGTTTATTAAGCCTACAGGAGGAAGCCATTTATGTCTCTTGTTCTCCCCATCTCTTGTCTCTGTGAATGTAATTTCAGTAAATTAAATCAATGTGGTAAAGTGATCAGATATGTTAATACTTGACAAACTTTGTGAGATAAATGCCCCAACAAGTGATTCCACTGCAGGAAGGGCAGTGCCATGAGCTCAGCAGTGTTGTTCTCTTGGGCAGCCAGCTCACACACACTGGCTGGCCAAAAGGCACGTGCAGACCTCGGGCATTTGCATAGGTAATAACAGGATCTGGGAAGGCAACAATGCTAATATGTATTTAGGACAAAAGATCAGGGCATGTCATAAAGAAGTGAAAATATAGTAATATAGCCACCAAGAGGAAAAGGGAGACACCAATAACTTCAGTGAGGCCATGGATATACTAAGGATGTGTTTGTAGGAAATCACACACTGAAAGTCCATTGCTCACAACTTTTTCATTTTGACAGATAATGCTTGAATCTACTGACTGTCTTACTTGAGACCTCCTGGGTTGTGGAGGTTTTTTGTTTGTTTGTTTGTTTTTTGGGGGTTTGTTTGTTTGTTTGCTTGTTTCATAGGTTTTGGGTTTTGGGGTGTTTTTTGCTGGCACCCTTATCCTTTGTAATTCTAACACAGGATTTAAGTGTTAACTTCAAATCCCGCATGGATACACTGACGTCTTTTCCTTTTACAGAACTTACAGATGGTGAAAAGAACCCTACTGCACAGGAGATTTGAATAGGTGGATAAGTACCAGTGAAAGTATTTGCATAAGGAAAAGAATTCTATTTTATAACTCAACATGAGAAGCATAGATTACTTTGCACATACTTATTAAGATTAGTCCATAAGAATTCATTACTGGCATCTTACCGGAGAAATTAGTTATTTCTTTCTCAGTCAAAGATAACACATAAAACTTTGTTTGTACAGCAGACAATTAAGATGGAGGTTATTTCCTAACACTAATGAAAGTTCCCCCTTAGAACCATTGCAAATTTCTATGGACCTCTAACCTGTCATTTTCTTCTGTTTAGTTCATTGTATTTTGCAACAAAGAAAACTGTACCCGACTGTGCACAGAAAAAGAAAAACCCTTTTTCAGACAAAAGAAGCAAAACTCTTTTGTTACAAAAAATAGCACAACTTCAGAAAAGATATTTCCTAATAGAGATCACTTGGCTATTTGACTGTTTTCAGCATGCAGAGGGTTAAGCTCAGCTGAGAATGCCAGACATACCTGTATTCATTCCATTTTGAATAAAGTGACAAATTCCTATTCTTGGTCACTGGAGCAAAAAATTAGCCCTGTACTTCAGTGAAAGGTCAACATGGGAAGAAATAAACAGGAGGTGAGAGGTCATGACCTGTGTCTAGAGCAGCAAAAAATGGCTGAATAAAAAAAAAAAAAAAAGTTAATTCTACTGTGAATTGTACTTTCCCTATAGTCAGGTCCCATTTGAAATGCAAAACACGCCTAGAGTGTTGTTCTGGAAAAATCAAGATTTAAATGTGTGTATATTTATTTATTTATACTGCTATTTTTGTACAAGCCCCATTGGTTTGGTCTATTTTAAATAACTCCTGTGTATACGTATCTATTCCCATGATCAGGGATCCAATGGATCCAGGAGATGTTTAACTGAGCAGGCTGAGAGAATCCTTTGGCTGTCCATGACTTTTGGTCACATCTTCAGTGATTACTACAGACCTAGAGACTCCTGTGAAATGCTCAGGGAGGAGAACCAGTCACCAATGGGAACGAGAGCCTGAATCAGACATTGAGGGTATTGGAAAGAGGTAACAAAAACAGTGTTTAGCTCTACTGCTCTTGTTTGTGCTCAGCCTCTCTCGCCTCTCACTGAAAGACTGATCCTGTCTGATGCTGAATACCAGTTCTATCTAGTCCAGGTGTAAAAAAACCATCTCGTGTGCCCTGGGTAGATGCTGTGGACATGTAAGCAGCAGCAGCAAACAGCAGACCATAGAAATTAAATAAAAGCATATTTATTCAGTCAAAAGTGGTGTTCAGTGACACACAGCTCGTGCACTGGGAACTGTGGAGAAGACAGCAAAGCTTCTTCAGCACACAGCACTTCTGGGAGAGCTTGCTGCTGTCAGCAGCCTGGGGATACCTCTCAAATCACTTCTCAAGAGTCCTGCAGGCACAGGTCTGGGGAAAATATCAATGTCCACTTCCTCAGAATTTTGAGTGCAGTTAAAAAAAAAAAGCATGACAGAAAAAAGCCTTCTCTGAATGTACATATGGTTGACAGAAGGGCCAACTAAGAAAGAACAGCTCTGCCAGAAATGGTTTTCTCTTTAAATACCATTACAAAATCAAGGTGTTGAACCAAATAACACCTCCATGGATAACGCAGTATTGATTTGTAGAGTATTTGACTTTGCAAAAAGAAAGCATTCAAGGTGGCAGAAAAGTCATTGTTCAGTGTGCAATGCTGGGCAAAAGGATATTTTTTTTCCATTTCTTCTTCTCTTATAAACAGTCTGGGAGGGTTTTTATGAAATATATCTTCATCATAAAATGACAATTCACTGCAACCAAAACTCTAAGCAGTAAAAGACTGATTTTAGCTAATTTCCTGTCTCCCAAAAAATTAGGAACAAATGAAACCAAAATAATTGAAATAAACTGTTTCAACATTTTGAAATTAAAAATCCCCTTTTTCACTTGAAGGTACTTTTTATTTAATAAGGTAAGTATACTTACATGAGAGAAGGGAAAAATTACTAGGATAATTTTTTTTTTTAAGATTCTGAAGGGAATATCAACTCAGCTACCTTTCAAGATTTTGAATTTTTATTTTCAAAATATATTCATCAGAGTATCAGAAAATTTCTGCAGAAGGGCAAAATGCATCCTGCCGAGTTCTAGTTGTGCAGTTTCCTAAATGCCTCTGAACATGATGACCAAATAGAGTTAGGATGCAACAAATACCTTGAGCAAGCCACATATTTAATTGTCTGGGCTTACATTAAGAGATTACAACAAAGCTTTCAAAGACATAAAATCAGGAATTTTTTTGGCGTCTGTTTTATTTTCGGCTTTTTGTTTTATTTTTTTCATTTTTATCTAGTGCCTTACCAATGTTTTGCTAATTTGATCATATTCTTTTATTCTGAAATGGATATTTGCCTTCTGTTTGCGTTATTTTCCTTTCTAAGACTTGCTTGTGTTTTTGGCTTAATATGTCTCATATTAGCAGCAGAGTTTTACAGTGTTATGCCAGTTGGCACTTCATATTTCAGCAGGTTGAAGAGCAGTATGAGGTCTTGTGTGAAAAATACCCACCCAAATTAACCAGTTACCATCCTTTAGCAATTGTTTGTACGTATTAGCTACCGCACATCAGGAAACAGAGTGGTTCTAACACCCCAGTGATGATTGTCCAGTGGTTCACAAAATATATGAGCCAAGTTAATTTCTGTTGCAGTTCAGAGAAGATGGTAGAAATACCAGTGAGACATATGTCAAAAATAATAAAAAAAAAAAAGATGGTTGAAATTGGCATTGCTACTTAATATTAATTCTGCTTGCATGCTGTTGTGAGCTGTATTGTTCTTTTGAAACCAAGCTATTGCATTTATTCTGATGCTAGGCGAAACAAAACCAATCATCCTTGTTCTTCCCATTTCTGCATGGCAAGTGAAGATAAATGCAAGTAAAATATAAAAAAAAAATTGTATGATGAGAAGCCTGCGTGATCCAGTAGAATTCTTCAGTGAAATTCAAATGAATGGATTACTTTGTGTGAGAAGATACATCTTCTGTATATCTTCTTGCATATCTTCTGTATGTTGATGTCTATCAAGTCTGTTCTGCTATGGCTGCAGAGTGCATGACACCATGTCCATGTGACATCAATGCTCATGGTGAAAAGACTGATGTTCATTTTTTACAAGACTGGATGGAAACAGAATAGAGGGCCAAGTAACCAGAATAATTGTTTAGGTTTGCTCTGACATGCCTACTTCAGAAATCTTGATGTCAATTTGTACGTGGAACTGAGAAATTATTGTGGTTCTCAAACTGTCCTGAACACTGAGGCAGTGGCTTAGATAAAATAATTCTCTTCTCTTTACCTGTCCACACTTGAATCCACAGCAGACCTTGATATGGTTGTCCAAGATTTGACTCTTGGAAGCTGAAGTGTTCTCTTCTTAGCTGCAGCTTGAGACTATATGCAAAGCCCAGAGAGTGCAGCACAAGGTTGGTTGTTCAAACGACATTTCAAACCAAGAACTTATAATGCTTCGTCAGGCCTTGCTATCACACAGGTTCAGTTCTCAGCATTTCAGACACATTCCTGCTGTATGGAACTTTTTGCCTAGAAGGAAGCTAATAGTGTTTTATCATACCAAGGACAGAGGGGCTTTTGTCAGGAACCAAACCATTACTGGCGTGCTGGCTATCAGATAAGGATGCAGCCACAGCACTGTGCCTTGAGCTACCCCTCAGTCCTGTCAGCCAGGACAGGCTGCTCTGGGGCTGAGGCTCCTCCAGCACAGCCCCTCCTGTCATCTCTGTTCCATACCCAGAGTGATGGTATCTAAACCCCCTGCTTTGTTACAGCAAGATGTTAGTTCATCTCAAGCCTATCCCTACATGAACGGTTTTTCTTTGCTAAAAGGTTATCAAAATAAGGTATCAGATAAGAACAAATCCTGAAATCATGAGTCATTTGTTCTTCTGTCTGCATTCAATGGTCTGACAGTTGTTCATCACCAAAATCCTGAATAAGGTCATGTCATGTAAATAAAATGGCATTCTTTGCTTCTCTCATATTGATGTGTAACTGTTTTCATTGAGCCTTGAAGGGAGGTGGGTATAAGAGAAAGAGTAAGGTTGCAGGGAAGCTCTGGGGTAATTTTCCAGCAGTGTGTTGTGGGTAGAACGTTTCAGATAACACTCCTTTGCTCTGTGTTCACATGGCCTAATGTTTATTACTTTGAAGACATCACCAATTTCTTTGAATTTAACATACAGACAAATTTCTTTTTTTTTAGTAGAATAAGAATTCCAAAATTTGGAAAAAAAAAGGAAAAAAAAGAAACAAAAATGAGTGAAATGTTAAATTTGTATTGCAAGAATGTTTTTTATAATTAATTTTATGCACTATTTACATCAATATTAAAATATACTGATTGTATCAAACTCGAAGTGTTGATACACAAGTAGCTGCTTTTAACAAAGGTAAAGGTATTAATTATCAATTAGCAGAAATTGCTTCTAATAAGACTGGGGGAGAGAAAGAGAAAAACTGATCAGGAAAAGCTGACACTTACAATGTTCTGTAAATTACCAGTTTGTTGGTTTTTTTTCTTTTTTTT
>VWZT01013390.1:638781-659414 GCA_013397055.1 Pachycephala philippinensis
TTTTTTTTTTTTTTTTTACATCTGCCTTGGATGATATGAAAAAAGGTGTCAGAGACATAATTACTAAATACATCTAAGATACAAACCCTTTTGTTGTTCTTTTAATCATTTGAGGCAAGAATATTACTTCCTTGGAAGATTTTTGTCCTTTTTTTACAAATAACAAGTAAAATTAACTAACAGCTCAATTATTTTGTTAATGAGGTAGCTCCCCTCCCCACTGGCATGAATTCAGTTTAATTTTTTTTTCTTCAAATGTCTTCTATTCTACTATCAATCAAACATCTTTTTAGTGCATAATCAGGAAATCCTAATGGAAGGAAAAACGAATTGGAGCTGATGACAACTACCGTGGCTTACTTATAACCACTGCCTGTCACACATGCAGCCATACTAGTGATTACAGGTTGACTAAGGAAATGGAAAAGTACTTTAAAAACAAGGCAGTGATAGAGGAGCCAAAGTTGATGACTTTTATGAATATTTAATTATTTACTCTATATAAGTTAACCACACCACATTTAAATCCATTGTCCTGTCCCAGATGTGTCTTTAATGATCTGGGTTTCGTAGCTTTTAAGAAAAAGCACTCCAAAACTATGCCTTTAGTTACCTTTTTCATCCACATTAAGCATTTTTAATGAGTGCCTTCATTTTCAGAAGTGGTCTTTCCACTGACTTGAGGGAGCAAAAGCAGAATTATATGATTTAAGTGGCAGTCAGTTTCAAAACAATAATAAGCCAATAGTCAGTGTGAATAGTTCACAAGCAATTGACAGAGTAAAATGTGTTTGCTTAAACTATTCCATGAGTACCTCGAAATAAGAATTGTGACACAAATGTAACAACCCCACCCACCAAAACCAAAACCCAGAAAAAATGTAGAAATAAATTTGAAAGCTATGCTCACTTACTAACTAATTCACAGTAAATATTTTGATTGTCCATAACTAATGTCAAACAGTGCCTAGAATGGAAAATTACTTCAAAATGAAGTTGACAAGAACATTCTGCACTAGTTCATTTCCTGGGCGATGCATACATTTATAATTTCCTGAAGGATGTGCTGGAATGATCCTGTCTGCAAATGACATGTGTATGGCTGGTGACAGCATGGTTAATATCTGGGAAGAAAAAATCACAAAACATTGGCAACAAAAAAAAGTTTAAAAAAATGGTGGCCAGTGCTGCTGTCTAGACGTTAAGAATCATCCAAGGATGTAGTTCCTGCAAAAGGCAAATGACAATTAATGAGGTCAGATTCTTGTCATTTATTTTAGTTGTTTCTTGAACTGCCCAGCATTGCTGAGCTCTAGTAATTTAGGTTAAAATACCCTCATTCAGAACCACAGGACCCAAAGCTGAATATTTCTGTCACTGCTGCTTACTGCACTGAACTTTATAAACAGCAGAGAAGAACGCTACAACTTATTTAGTAAAAAGAAATAGTTGCAAATTAACAATATTCTACTCTGGACATCTGTTAAAACTAATAATGAAAATAATAGCATGGTCTTTGGTATCTAAAAATACTAAAAACCAGAGCAGACTCAAAAATCCCAATTGATATTTTAAATCACGTCCTAATACCTTTGTAAAACTTTCCATGTCACCTATTATTCGGCAAGGAAATCATTAGGAAAAAATAAAAAAGACATTTTTATTTGGAGCTGCATGTTTTATTTGGTCTTTCACAAATGGATAGATGGGCCAAGACCAACAGCATGAGGTTCAGAAAGACCAAGTGCTGGGTCCTAGACTTTTAGCCACAATAAGCCTATGCAATATTACAGACAGTTTTATTGAATTTAGAATCAGAGCTGAAGTTTTTTTGTCTCAGTTCTAACAGAATCCTTTTCCTGATACTGATTCTCATGGGCCTATGTGATATGGTATCAAATATCAAACGAAAAGAATCAACTCGATCTGAGGTTCTTAAGCTGCTTCCAGATATTATTTTTCCAGAATGTTTACCTTAAAGTCCCCCTCCTCCAGAAGTAGATTCAGACTTCAGTGGCTGACCATTAATTTCTCGTCCACGGGAAAAAAAGAAGGCAGAAAATTTACCTTTATGTAAGAAGGAAACAAATACAACGAAAAATCCAAACAAAAAACCTATGCTGCACGGTTCATATCCAATATCTCTACAAATCCATTTATCCAAATTCACATTAGACATTTTGTCCTGAAACTGTCTAAATATATCCTATATCTAAAGACAAGATACTGTGTTTGTCCCTGCCGAAAAGACATCATACCTTTGTTCTAAGGAAATGCTCTTTACCCTAACCTTATCTCAGAAGAAAAAGTTTGAGAAAATATTTTGCTTCTTATGATTCTGTCATATATTAATTCATAAACTGAGCAAAACAAGAAAGGGAAGGATTATATGGATATTTCAATTATTTTCTAGAAATGAGATCAAGCACACATCTTGTAGAATAAGGAATAAGGACTACTCATTTTGTGAATAAGGAAGTATGCAAGAAAGCCACCTTCATTGAAGGTTTAGGGATACAATAAAAATTAAAGAAAGATTATTGTCCCTCATTTAATTTTTCTATTAAAATCTATTATTGTTTGTTGAGAAATTTATTAATACACTGAAAATAATAATGGATTATTTATGGAATGCACACAGACCCAATTCTGCTTGGTAAAAAGCCCACAAACAAGTACAAACCCAGTTAGAGAATAACAATATCCTATTTTACAGCTGAAACAAGGCAGGCTTCTTGTATACGTAGATTCACTAGCACAGTTAATGCAATTCAGTGGTAATGCCAGGCATGCAAAAAATATGTTAAAAATAGCAAGAATAACTTTTTTTTTTTTTTTTACATGATTCAGTAACCACAAGTAAGCCATCATTACTGGCAAAATGAATCAACCAGCCTCTGGCCACAAACTTCAAGGGACATATCAGCAGGTAAAATCCACCCTAGCAAACATAAAACTGCTTCTCTTTCACCCACAATGAAAACATACACAATATAAAATGAAAGTGACTGGACCTCTTGCAGTGGGACCTGTCTTCCAATGATCCAATAGGCTAAAGTTTAAAACCCCTTTAAAGAAAACCTCAAGATGAAAGCATAGACTTTTATATTGCTTCCCTGAATACATATAAAGTTATTGAAAACACTTACAAACAATATTATACATTCATTGCAGAGAAAAAATTATCTGGAAAAAGTTTCAAGCTCACCTCCAGCATGTACTTTAATAGGGTTTACCTCTATGAATTTTTAAATGAAGAAAACTTGAGGAAATTGATGATCCTAAAGCATGATGACAGGGTACCTAAAAAAATGTTTTTTGTGTTTCAAACAATTGGAAATTAGTGCTTTTCTTTAAAATTGGGTCAGATATGTATTTTTTTCAACAACATGACATATGGAAACTTTATTTCTCAGAGTAGCTTTCAGAAGTCTCTAGTCTGAAAAACTGATGAAAAGGACATATTAGAACAAGTGCAGTCTTTAATAGACACAACATAGTTTTGTATTTGTGATGAGATTAAGCACATAATTTTGTCTAAGTTAATGTTTTGGAGATTAGTCCTGTTTCATGCTGAATTTTCACACTGCCTATGGTGACCTGTGAATAACATTTTGAATAACATGTAACTTCAATTTTGTTTGCACCTTTTCTTTCACTCGTGCAGGATGTGTAGCTGTATAAAAAATAAGTATTGTCGGCAGTGGTAAAAAACAATAGAGTCATAGTCGTTAGTCACTGCTCTTCCTCAGAGTTGCAACTTAGAATTAAGATTCAGAAAAAAATATCCTTTCAGGTAGATAACATGCAAATTGATTGTAGATGTTCAGATCTTTCCTGTTGGAAAATTATGCAGCTCTGCTGAACTCAGAAAGTTTACTCCAGAGGATAGTCTGGCCCACTCCATACAGAATATCTTAATAGTTTTAAGAGTGGCCTCTAAAAGAGTTGAAAAATATAGTTATTCTTTCTGCTCCTGAGGTAAAAGCAGTGATATTGGTAGAATGTTTTGGGAGGTTTTTTATTTCCCTTTTAAATCTTTTGGAAATATTAAAGACTCCTTCACATAAACTAGAAGTAAGATAAGGTTAGGTGCAGATATGCAGGACCAAAATGCTAGTAGTATGGAGATGTGGAGTCTTGAGAATAGTCATTCCTCTTCTGATTGAAGATGAGGTGCCAGAGGTGCTTTGCTATGGTGGTCTCTCATAATTGTAATGAAAGCAGGAGATAAAAATATATATACATTGCTAGGAGAAGAAACCTGAATACATTAATGGAGCGGTGTTTAACCAAATAGGTATAATAGATAGTCTCTGATTTCCCTAAAAGAGGCTAGATTTTGATAACTTAGCAAAATGTTATCCAGGTAAAATTATATGCAAAATGTGTGTGCCCTCAAGTGTGTGATTAATATATTCATAGGTACTCTAAAAACATATGGGACTAGAAGGATGGCAAATATTAGGTTTCTATGATCCTATACCGTGTTTCCATACTAGAATGACTTTTAAACTGTGATGTCATCTGAATGCTTCATGTAAAGTCATTTTATGTTGTTCCAGAAACAGCCTTGTTTTTGTTGGGTGTTTTGAGCAGTAGTGGAAATACACTTTTATAATATTCAATATCAAACAGCTGTGATGGAAAACATACTGGAGGCATCAGACCCAGAAACATCTAAGATGGATGACAGCCAAATGAAATGGGATTCCTCCTCCTAGTCTTTGTCCTTCCTCCCACCCCCTGCCACACAAAATGAATCATGGGATGGTTGAGATTTTCCTATTGTTGTCATCAATGAACTCAAGCATTAGTAACTAAGGAATCAGAGAAGTTAATTCAATTTGGGTCAAAATGACTAAAATACTGAGCTTATCAACTTTATCAGTTTATTGGGAACTGATAAAGGACAAAATTGACCAATAAAACAACACCATATCAGGGAATGCATTGGATCTGTGATTCAGTTCTGAGTGAATTGCTTTTGTGTCTCCGTGTCCTGCACATGAGTAAGTTGGAGATGTCAGTAAGGGCTTTCTTCTATCCACTGCTGGAACTGCAGCTATCAATATGCACTCTGCCTTTGCAGCATAAATGTTCTCATACCACTATCCAATACTGACATAGGCCCTCCTGTACCAAAATATTTTTACTAGTATTTCTGGTGCCATCAATAGGATTATCAATAAGTATTTATAACAGAGAAATTGTGCTACATCTCATATCCAGTAATTCTCCAGTGAAGCTCCAAGGGCTTTTGACATATTATAGTGCAACTTGCAGAACATGGTCCCTGAGAACGGCCTCAACTTATCACACGTACTTGTTATAGGCAGAACTCCTCCAGACGTGGATGCTTTCTAGGGGTCTCTAGAAAAAGCAGAATTCAAGTTTACAATTCAACGTGGGTGAGGCCTTTCTGAGTGTCCTATAAAAAGTAGTGATAAAAATTCCGAAGGAACTCGGCTGAATGTCGGACCCAGCATGCAGTCGATAAGGCTCAGTTATTCAGTACTGACACAGCATGGCAAAGCTATGAAGACATTGCTTATTTCAGCTTCTATTGCCAAGGTTGGGTGCTTGACAACTCAATCAACAAAGGATGAAAATGGAAGAAAGAAACTGAATCACTGCCTTATGATGGGAAAGATAGCCAGAATGATTTCTTTGTTCCTTCCTTTCAATAGGAGACTGTAGGGGAGGGATTAAGGGAAGCCTAAAATCCCAATGTGGTACCCTAGCAAGACACAGATCAATATGCAGTGTCATCAGCAGTGGCAGCAATGACCATGCAAGAGTCCAAGGAGAAATTTTGTCACTTCAGACACTTCACTTTCTTCTCTTCTGTGTAATTTTTCTTCAGCTATTCTCTTCCTGCATATTCCTTCTTTTACCTTAGTCTACTAAATAACCACCTACAGAGTGCATATTTTCCATGTGTCAAGTATGCAACCCTTCTCTTAGGCAGTGATTTTCTCACTCAGCACTTCCTCCTCAAATTCTTTCAGTGTCAGGCTCCCACCCTCCACAGTGACTGAAGATAACTATCATCCTGCTATTCAAATCAATGCAAGTAGATACATACCCTTTTTCCCCTTGTTTTCTCACTTGTTGGTCTTAACTGGTTGGGGCAGGAGAATAAAGACAAGCAAATAACACAGGACCCATTGCCCTTGGAAGTGAGCTCAGCTGCCTCAGAAATTAACATGTCTGTGCATCTTCTGCCCAGTGAAACATCTGATCAATGCTTTTTGGAAGAAAATGACATCCATACATTTTCAATTATCTTTATTTCTGCTTGAAAAAGTATGACCCATTGTTGGGCTCAGCCTTGCAAAGATAAATCTGGGTTTCTCAGATGGGACAGACATTCATCATTCAACTGATACTATTACAGTGCAGTGAAGGCAGAGAGCCCTTATGCTTCTTGCAGTACAGAAGTTATGGGAATTATTGCCAGAGGAGGCAACAGTGCAAACCACTATGGAGGAGATTTTAAACTGTCCTGGTAGAAAGCTTGGTCCATTCTGGTGTGAGTAGTTTCTGGTTCCCATTAACTGAAATGTGTGTAGACCCCTGTTGCACAATTTTTCTTGAATTCTTTCTAGATTACTTACTAGCATGAGAAAGATTAACTATATTTTAAAGCCCAGAGTTGAAATTCTCATTAGTTATCAACTGACAGCTCCCCAAAATCCCCTTCTCTCTATGTGTAACCAGTTTGATGGCTTGAAGTAGCTTCAGGCTCTTCTGTGTGATAAATCAGTATGGGGCACGAGTTTGTCTTTGTTTTTCCATTACAGACCATACTCTCATCTTGCTCCTACTTATTCTAAACTCTATGTGTATCTATGGAGATACTTGAAATTTATGCTTGTGTGCACATTGGCACAACACGAGCTGCTAATATTTGTGCTTCTTTAGTTCTCTGGCCCATGTTCTGGCCAAGCACAGTGTACTGATGATGTTATTGGAAGTTGGAAAACTATCTCTTTTGTCACTCCAGGCTTTACATGGGAATAAGTATAACTATCAGAGCCACTACTTACACCTCAGTATTATTTTTATTTGTACCATTATGCAGCAGTTGCTACTCTTGTGGAACCATTTGAAAAAAGGCCACACATTTCAAATGATAACTGCAAAGCCCTAGGCATAAAATGGCAGATTTAAGGGTGCTTTAATGTTTCCTTAACATTACCTCAGCGTATTCATACCTCAAGCATTATTTTCTAATCAAATGTAACACTGCAGAACATGAGAGTGTTTGCACTCTCTTTCTATCAGTAAATGCACAAACTGAGAAGAACGTTCCAGTCCTGTTTTCAAATAGAGATGCATTAGTGGGAAATAGGAACGGATTTCCCTGCTGTCCTATGAAGCCATCAAAAGCTGATGATGCATTTTTCAATCATCCACAGAGCTGACATGCTCTGGATCTCAGTGCATTAAATAAATCTAATTATGACATTTTAATAAAATATGTTAGAGGCGTTTATCTGAGGCCAAAGTCTGGAAGCAACGCAGAACATGTTCCAACAAAAAAGCTCCTACACCTGGATGTTAACCTCTTCAATGCCCTATGGACATATGGCTTCAGTCCAGAAAAGCAGCACCTGTAGTTCTCTGTGAATGTCTGCCATACGTCCAAATATTGCAGAAAGTTAAATATGACACATTTAGTAAGTAGGTAAGCACACTGACTCCAAACATGCAGAGTTTACTGGTGCTGTAAGATCAGTGAGCCAGTAGAGATAGCACAAAAATTGTTCACTTACAGCTTGTTAGATGAGAGAACAGGGTTTGGATTTAGCTCTTCATGTCCTTTATTATTCGCTGTTCTCAAATACTTATGTGAGCAAAGCAATGTTCCTACAAACATCCACAAACAGCAGATTTGAGCACTTGCCAAAGGAATATCGTCAGAAAACAAAACCTGTTTTCTGATAAAATGGCATTCATTTTGGGAGAAAGCAATGGCTTGCAAAGAACAGACCATCAATATGGGAACAGATATAACACCATGTGACTGGTCACAGCACTCAGCTAGAGAATCCTAACTACTGAATGCTCAACTAAATGCTTCTGCTTTGGATTGTCCAAAGCTTAGTAGAGATGTCTGTAAACAAGGAGCAAGGACAAACTATGGTGTTCCCTGTGCTGCTCCTTGGGAAAGGAGTTCTTTGAACCACTTTTGGAGTCCTGGACTGTCTTACAGGAAAATAAAGTTGTCCCTGTGATCTGAATTAGTTTGACAGAATTTATTTTAATTACATAAATATCACATAATAATTCTGGGGTTTAAAAATATGGGGATACAAGGTGGGGGATTTATATGGCAACAGATTTTTTCTATCATACTCAGTGCTAGAGGGAACTGAAATTTGCAAATGAATATGCAATTAAAAATCCCACACAAAATGTAAAGAAAAATATTTTTATTGTGCTTTTTCTGTGCCAATATCACAAAGTAATTACACAAATGTTTAGTGAATTTCACTGGCCTGCTGCTTTACAGAAAGAAATGTGACAATTTACCAACAATTAGCATCTTTAAATTTATTTAATTCCATTTAAGAGTAAAATATGCCATCTATGGGGTTATTTTTTCAGTCTTTTATAGATCAGTGTTTCATTCTGTTTCTATTTCAGATGGACATTGCTGTACCTTTAAGCACAAAATATATATATATTAATATTCTCCAAAAAATGGGAAGCCTTGTTTGCAATCAATGCATATTCCCCTTTTGTGTAAGAATAACAGATGTTGATAGAAATAGCCATTGGGTTTGTAAAGAACCCATTTCACGTGTCAGAATAGTTGTGCCTCTTCTAGATGAAATGTCAAAAGCAGGCAGATATCTCAATGTGAAATGACCTTAAGAAAAACCCGACCTCGCCAAAGATGACCTTTTTCCAGCAAGAAACATTAAAATTACAACCATATTGATGCTTCAGCTTCAAAAACAATATGTATTTCTTTTTTAGTGTTTTTCTGTCTTGGCATCCTACGTATTTTAAATAAAGATGTACAGTAGTCCACTTTATACTGTTTCTGTTGAGCTGATTTATGGTCATGAATTTGTTTTATAAATATATTCATACACAGGGACATGCATAAAAATATTTCCATAAATGTAGATATACATACAGACACATACATAAATACAATTATATACATTCATGAAGGTTCAAACAAGATTATCCTAATTTCTCAAGGGGTCTAACATTTTTTGTGTCCATATTACATTAGTAGAATGTATTACTTACTGTAACTGAATTAAATCTTTTCACAGTATCTTCCTTTTCTGAATTTTTAACAAATCCCTATGGCCTCACTTTCTTCAAGGAAAATGTATATCTTATCAAAGTGTTAATCAAACTGAAGTGTGTAAGGTTCTTATAAAGTAACATTGGAGAAGTATTCACATATAATAGTGTATGTGTGTGCATGTGCCATGGCTGATTAATGGCATGCAGTTTCTTTTTTAAACTAGGAAAACAAAACAAAATATAGCAAAACAACAACAAGGAAAAAAACTCAGACAAAAAAAAAAGAAAAAAAGAAAAGGAAAAAAAAAGAACCAAACCAAATAAACCCCAAAACATCCTTTACTAAGTACTGGAGAAGTAAAATTTCTCTTTTTGTGAGTGACGCAGAATCTCAGTCTCAGCTTTTGATCTAAAGTTCACAGTGATTTGAAATTAAAGGCTGAAGTTCCTATACACCAGAGATCTTCAGGAAGGCACCAGATGTTCTGAAAGTTCTCATCTGTGTACAGGATGATTAAGGAAGTACACAGGGGTTTTGGAGGTCAACAGTATTAAAAGTTTATTTAAACTCTGCCCATATAAACCAAACCTTTCTCATAGCACCTCCTTAGCTGATCTGTACCTCCAACTGCCTTGTTTCCCAGTTCCCTCTTTCCCTACCAACAATTTGTGCTCTGTCCTTCCAGATACAATTCCCACCTCTCTGGAAGTCATTCTGTTGGCTGAAGCAATGGGGAGTATTCAACATATCCTCACAAAAACTGTGCTGGGAAAGGACAAATAAAATCTCAGGAGACGTTCTGTGAGATGGTTACAGAATAATCTTTTTTGCTCTTTTTCCTCCCTCTCCTGTCTTCTCCTGGCAGATAGAAGAAAAGTTGCCTCGGCTCCTCTCTGCTCAGGTGGTTTCTTGCATTTATTTTTCACCTCCCATCTCCAGCCCGTTTCAAACAAACTATTTCTTCTGAAACCACTAAAACAAGTCACTAAAATGCCTCCAGTTTAAACTAGTCTTAGATTTGGTTCTGAGAAGGCACTGCTACCCATAGATTTCATAAATCATACAGTTGTTTAGGTTTGAAAAGACCTTTAAGATCATCAAGTCCAACCATTAACCCATCACTGCCAAGCCCACCACTAAACCATGTTCACTAGAACAACATATACACCTCTTTTAAGTACTTTCAGGGATGGTGACTCCACCACTTCCCTGGGCAGCCTGTTCCAGTCCCTCACCACCCTTTCAGTGAAGAAATGTTTCCTAATATCCAATCTAAACCTCCCCTGGCACAACTTGACGCCATTTCCTCTTGTCCTATTGCTTGTTACTTGGAAGAGACTGACCCCCACCTGGCTGCAACCTCTTTTCAGGGAGTTGAAGAGTGTGATAAAGTCACTGCTGAGCCCCTTTTTCCCTAGGCTAAACACCCAGTCCTCCCTCAGCTCCTCCTCATAGGACTTGTATTCCAGACCTTTCCCCAGCTCCGTTGTCCTCCTCTGGACACACTCCAGCACCTCAATGTCCTTTTTGTTGTCAGGGGCCCAGAACTGGACACAGGATTTGAGGTGTGGCCTCACCAGTGCTGAGTACAGGGGGACAATCACTGCCCTGGTCCTGCTGGCCGCACTCTTGCTGATACAGGCCAGGATGCCATTGGCCTTCTTGGCCACACAGGCACATGCTGGCTCATGTTCAGCCAGCTGCTGATCAATAGCCTTAATGAATTGCCATTATATCTCATACTGCCTATGTTACTACATTGAGAAACCATCAATAACTGCTAAACTTTAATTTCTCAGCGTAATGCATAGTGTTCACTTTTTTAACTTCCATTTTTCTCAGTCCCATACCCGAACAGAGAAAGCATCATTTACTGTCTTCTAGGGGAAGAAAAACTGATGACAAATTTATTTTTTATTGTTTCTCTGCATTCTTGGAAATCTTTAAGGTACTTGGCTATTTAGTTCTTGTACATAGACAAATTCAGGTAACACACTTGTTTTGATTGAGGCTGTTTTTAGCAATTAATTAATTCAACATATCCAAGTAGAGTTTGTTCAAAGTGGGAGAATTTAGATCTCTCAGTGAATAATCAAGCCCAGAATATACTAGAGCAAAAGGACCTGCCCTCTAGCCAGGAGAGAAAAGATGAGATGTAAGCAGTCTGGGAAGCAGGCCTGGAGAGGAAAATGGAGATGGGAAATAGCCAGACAAGAAATTCGGGGCTACACTAGCATCTTTGCAGAATAATTTTGTTTTGTTTGTTGCCTAGTTTCATGTCTCTGATTGGATAATAGCATCTTTTCTTAAAAAAAAGGAGTGGAAATTCAAGGGAAACTCAAGAGGACAATGGGACATTCCTGTTGCAAATTTTAATGTGCCAGAACCACATGGTACAAGTATCTGCCTCTGTGTCTTTACCCACCAGATCCTCATTACTTCTAGCTGACCACTTCCTTATTACTCTTGTCATTGCTGACTTGCCTTTTCACCAACATGAGTGATGGCCTGACCTGGCTAGGTTGTTCAGGAAGCTTTTCTGCTTTTAAAGGATGCCTTTTTAACCTCAATAAAGCCCTGTACTTCTCTGCTTAACCATAGTTTTATTCTCACCATTTTACTTTGTTTTTGTTCTCAATGATACACAAACCATCTGTGCCTCTAACACAATGTTCTTGAATAGCCTCCAGGCTGTTTCTGTGGTTTTAAAGTTTTTTACTTTGCCCTTCAGCCTGCTGTTAACCATTTTCCTCATGGTTTTAAAATCTGCCCTTTTAAAGTTTTTCACTTTTTTTTTTTTTTTTTACTCCTATGGGGGAATTGTACATTGGGATTTTGTGGCAAGGTTTTGGTAGCAGGGGGACTGAAGGGGTGACTTCTGTGAGAACCTACTAGAAGCTTTGTCTGATGGAGCCAATTCCAGACACTCCAACACAGACCAGACACTATCCAAAGCCAAGGCTATCAGCAACAGTGGTAGCATATCTGGGATAAGGTATTCAAGGAGAAAAAAATCCCCTGTGCAACTGCAGCTGAAGAGAGCAGTGAGAATCTGAGAGAAACAGCTCTGCAGACAGCCAGGATGGTGGAGGAGAGGCAGGAGCTTCTCCAGGCACCAGAGCTGAGACTCCCTTGGAGCCCACAGTGCTACCCATGGTGAGGCAGCTGTGTCCCTGCAGCCATGGATGTCCATGGGATACAGAGATCCACCTGTACTCTGTGGAGCACCCCACACGAGCAGGAGGGAGGCTGTGACCCCTCCGAGGGAGGCTGTGACCCCATGCGGAATCTGTTCTGCTGCAGTCTTCTGGCAGGACCTGTGGGCTGTGGAGAGAGGAGCCCATGCTGGGACAGGTTTGCTGTCAGGACTTGTGACCCCATGGGAACTCATGCTGGAGCAGCCTTTTCCAGAAAGACTACACCTCACGGAAAGGATCCCTACTCTGATTTGATTGGTCATATATTAATTCGATTTCCCTAATATGAGTCTGTTTTACCCATGATGGTAATCACTGTGTGATCTGTCCCTCTCTTTATCTCAACCCATGAGTCTTTTGTTACATTTTCTGTCTCCTATCTAGTTAAGGAGTGACAGAGCAGCTTTAGTCAGGGTCAACCCATCACAAATTGCCTTCTATTATGTTGCAAAACCTTATTGTCCAAGGATTGCTCTTTGCCAATGAAGTTCAATTTTGTAGAACTAGAAAGTCCTTGAATTTGAGATGTTTAAAATAATTAAGTCAATAACAATAAAATAATAATTTAGGGCTCAATGCAGTTTGTTGAAGACTGCATCAAAATTTCCATAGGCTTTGCGATGACTCAAAACCCAAAGAAATGTCCACTTGGTAACAGTAACTTTGCCTTTCCATCAATCCTGATATATCCAAAAATGTGGTTAGACTAGAGGAGAAAGAACTGTCTTATGTTTACAACATTTAACCTAGAATTTGAGTGGACTAAGTTCAGCTTTTTATACTGCCAGAGCTTCTTTGGGTGACTTTGACCAAGCAATCACTTTGTGGTTGTGTAACCCTACTTACCTGAGTGAGGGGACTCCTGGAGTGAACCCTAATGTGCTCCCAAAACTCGGCTGCTCATTTTAAAGTTTCTGCTAAGAGTAGCCTCAGATTACCCCAGCTCAGTTTGCCTGTAAAATCCAGCTGTCTGTGTCAAAAAGCAACATCTAGGCCTTACTGTGAAGGACCACAGGAAGGAGTGTAAGGACAACTCTGTTGTCTGTTTATCTTCAGCCCCATAACCACATGGCAAAAATTAAAGCCACAGATAGAGGTTGTCAGATCACGCCCAAAATAAAGTGACATACAGGAAATCATAGATACAAATACAAGGCTTTCCTACCCTTCTTCCTAAGGAGAGCAATTTGGATTTAGCACAAAACTGACTCTGACAATTACAGAAGTGAGGTAGTCACAGAGGCTGCTCTTTGCAGAACAGTACAGAAGCAGCCCCAAGGACTGGGGACAGTGCCAGCACCTTGACTCTCCAGCAAGTGTATGTTCTCTCCAAAAACAGAAGTCCTAAGAGTCCTTCTAACACGGGGTTCTCTACATCTGATGGTACCATGTAATCTGACACCCAATTTTTTCATTGTAAAACTGTATTTCTTCACTAAATCATGTTGTAATGTGTTATGAACTGAATACTACAGTAACTAACTCTTCCCTTTCCTATTGTCTAGAAGATTTGAAATTTGTAATGGCAGATATTTTAACTTTCCCCCTATTTTCTGTGGATAATTTTCAGTCCTTTCTTACCTCTGGAAGCCTAGCTGGGTCAGGACATGGTGATGCTTCTAATTATTACTCTACTTAAGAAATTAATTGTTTAAGGTAGCAGATTTAGGTAGAAGAGCTTCCCTCCAAACCTCACTCATTCAGGCGTCCTAAAAGGACAATAGGAACATGTACACACACATGAATAAGAGTTTTCATCATAAATAGGGATTTCCAGATATCAGATTTAGGATAGGTCCTGCTACTTCTTC
Organism: Pachycephala philippinensis; assembly: GCA_013397055.1. NCBI lineage: Eukaryota > Metazoa > Chordata > Aves > Passeriformes > Pachycephala > Pachycephala philippinensis. The sequence goes on from VWZT01013390.1 coordinate 653,067, forward strand.
TTTGCTATTCAGTAGTAAAACCACTAAGATCCAGGGTATAAGTGGGAGAAAGCTGATGTGCAAAGCCACCTTAGGATACCTGGCAGACACAGGCATGTGAAGGAAGAGGTGCAGGTATGCATAGTTGAGCAGTGATTTCAGAATATATAGAAAAATTACCATTATTTCATGGTAAAGCATAAGTCATATATATCCTCAAAATGTTATATCCCTGGGATAAGGCAGCAAGCACCTTTATTTTAACAACTATACTTATTTAAGCAGAAGACAAGGCTAGAAAGGGAGACATGAGGTGACATGAGGGAAGTAAGCTTCACGGTATAAGAATGCTGACAGAAGCAGTCTGCCTCTGCTTTAGTCCCTGGAGAAAGTGTATGTGGATGCACTTGATCCAGTTTTCAGCTATAAATCAGTATCAATCAATCCACTGTAGTCAATCCGTTTGTCATTTTCACTTGCTTTTGGTAGTTACCAAGGAAATTGGCTCAGTCTTCTTCTGAAAGTTCTTTTCATGAACCTTCCTTCCTATAAAAGTGTGCTGGAGAGAACAAGATTAATTGGGCATGAAATACAGAGAGTAAAAATGAGAAGGGAAAGGAAGAAGGAAAGATAAAAACTAAGGAGAAAAAAAGAGGAAATAAATAAACCAGAAAAGACTATCTAAGGCAAATCCAAAAGAAGAGGTGCTTCCCAGACTATTTTGACCTTGTTGGGATTGCAGCCACAACAAAGAAATCTGTTGAGCCTTTTGGCTTGATATGCAGAGACAAATCCCATGCACTCCTAAGCAGCTGTTGTAATGATGTCCAGAATTTACTGGGCATGGCAGCCAGGGATGAAGTGAAAGTTGGCCACAAAGGAAGATGGGAGAGAAAAAAGAGAAAGAGGAGAAAGAGAACCTAAAAGCTATTAACTAAGTAGGGAAAATATCAGCCAAAAATAAAATTTAAGAAAAGAGCTGAGAATACAGCTTTTATAACCAATTCAGTATCATTATTTTTCTCAAACACATTTATAAATGTGCCTCTCATGTACAGCCTTTGTGCATGTGTGTGTGCATGCATGCATACTTTTCTGTTCTTCTCTCTGATGGTGCTTTAGGGTGAGAGGAGATGAGAAAACTATGGTTAAATAGCTGTTTTCTAGTGATTTTCAGCATTTTTCCTATTAGGTTTTATGCCCACTACTCCAACTAGATCAAAGGAACAGATACCTAATACATGAAGAAGAGAACAGTGCACTCGAGATGTGGAGAAGCAAATGAGTATGTGGGAGAAAATGAAACGAGAAAGCAAAAGAAAATGGTAGGTGTGGTGTCAAGAGCAGGTGAAGAAAGGCCCTGTACTCCTTTTTTAAAGGAAGACAGTCATTCACACGATTGAACAATGAGTTTCAGATACTTTTCTATGCAACACTCTGAAGAAAGCAAACAATGTCTTAATTTTTGACAGAAATCCCTTGAAATGGCAGAGTTGCTGTGCTGCAATTCCCAAAAGAAAGTATGACCTTGTGTTATTTCTGGCTGTCTCCCTTTCAGGGCAATACTTACTGGAGGTCAGTGTAAGCAAACCAAGAAACAAATATGAAAAGAATTGCATTTCACATGACTGACCTGTTCTGCTCTATGCAGCCAAGTTAGGAACTGCTAGATATCTGTGGCTCCTGGCACAATGAGTCGTTGGTGTCAGAAGCAGCCATTGATACTGAAAGAAGAAGCAACAATATTGTCACACACTAGAGGAAGAATTGAGAAAACTGAAAAGGCAAGAGATGAATATTCTGAACATAGCAAATGCATACTAAGAGCACCATCACATTATTTCTATTACATCATGTCTTTCTCTTGCAGTTTTATATATTAATCCTTCCTTAGGTTGGGATTTTTAATCTGTTCTGCTCCATTGCACAGTTATATCCACCCTGAACTGTTGAGAGTATCTCTGGTTCCCTTAATGTCTAGCGTAATTCTCCGTTTCTTGAGACATAGCCAAACTTCTCTAGTCTGTAGCAAAGGATCATTTCATCCAATTGATTTATATTTTTCCACCCTGACTCTGTAGTCAGTTATATCAGACCCCTTTGGCCAAGCTCTCTCATTTTTAGTTTTAAGGTGCTGATGTTAATGCAAAGACATTTTTATATTTCTATTTTACAGCTAATGGTGAAGTTGTCATTACCCCTTTTAGGTAAGACTCTGAGGAACTCTGCTCTTTACTCTGAGGCTCAGGTGCTTGTGATGTGACCTTGGGCAAATTATTTAACCTCCCTGGCTTCTGCACTGGGTTTTTATATTGCCAGGGTAACTCAGAAGGGGCTCCAGTGAAATTTGTGCAATTTTAGCAAGAAGAAAGGAATTTGAATGGGGGAGACTTGGTCCCCCGTACTTCATTGTTCAAACCCAAAGTAGGCGTCATCATGATTCCCTTCCAGATTTGTTTCTAAAATACTGAAATCCTCCTGTGAAAAGTACTCCACTGATCCAAATTACTTTATAGATTATTGTTTCCGGAAAGCAATTTCCCTGCCCCTTATGATTTCCTAATAATAATGTCCTGGAAAGCTAGTACAATCCAAAAAGTTGTCCTGATTCCATCTTACCACCAGTGCCTGAGAGTTCCCCTAAAGACAGAATGACAGCTGTGCACTCAATACATTGAACCCTTTGGTTCTCTGTGGCTGCACGTTCCTGCACAGTATGAGATTTGTGCTGGGGCAGACCAGATGTATCGTCTGTCATGTCCACTGGTAGTCAGCCTTCAACCCTTACAAAGAAACGACGTGATGGAGTGAAAATACCTTAATGATTTCATGGAAGTAGAGAGTTAAGTGCTTTTGCTGGTAGGACTTTGAAAATAAGAGCAAAAGAGGTGGTTTCTTTTCTTAATCATAGGCAATTTTTTTAGTGGAAAAGATTTCCTTCATTGCATTGGACTGATGCACTGACACCTGTGTACAGAACTGGCAGATGGGGTTAGTTTTCATTCATTGAGGGAGAAATTTGCTCTATATTTTCAGTGATAATGTGAAACAAGTTGGTCTGGTGGACGTAGTAAGACCTAAAGATGGTTGAGATTGGCATTTGTTCTGCTTTCTTTTCTGAAAGAGTAGCCAATTTTTCAATTATACCAAAAAAAAAAAAAAAGGGGGGGGGGGGGGGGAGGCTGGAAAACACTTGGAAGATTTGATTAAATTTATATTAGCTCAAATGAAGCCACTGAGAGACCCTTTAGCTCTGAAATCATAAAGTGAATACTTGGGAGCTGGGCTGTTTGGTTGTTGGGTTTTTTGTGTTTGTGGGTTTTTTCTTTTTTTTTTCTAAAGATGCCTAAATTATATCCAAGCAAAGCTGAGCTACATTTTTTAGAAAAAAAATGTGAACAGCAACCTTTCAAATTTATTCAGACTAATGAGCTAGTCTAAATTTTGAGAATACTAATTCACAGAAGTCGGTTCTGTGGTGGGAGAAACACAACAAGGTTGTCACAGCCTGTGAACAAAGTGAATTGGTTATATGACTGACAGTAAAGATTTCTTTTAACATCAGTAAAAGGAGGCTGAAGTGACAGGTAAAAGGACAGATGCAGAATTCTGCAGCACTCTGAGAGTTTGTGTACTATCACTAAGGGACAAGTTGACTTGATACCAACTTAATAGGCTCAGCAGGGGCTGAGCAAAGGGATGGAGACTGTAAATGGGTGTAATAGGGCATCTATACTGTATCAACCTAAGCATGAAAACTATCTAGCTGGTTTTGGCTGAGGAAATTAATCACATTACCTTTAAAGTCAAGCTTGTCTTTTAATCTAGGACCTGCTTGGTGTACAATATTTCACAGGAAACATGCACATAATTTTAGTCACTTTTACTCATCTCCAAAATGAATTTAACATCATCACAAGGCAGCTTAGATTCAACATCATCTCTGAGAAAATGAAATACTGGAGCAAAACTATAAATGGGAACCTTAAGACCAAAGGGGTATAAGCAGGCATACAGCATTTAACATGCTGTATAATCTGCTAGCAAGAATGCTTGCATAAGAAAAGGTGAAGCTTTCACACTTTTCTTGTGCATTTTCTTGGCAGGTCCAGTCTAATGAGCCTCTGAGAAAGTGTTGGCTACTGCATTCAGCACCAGATAAATTAAGATGGGAGATTCTTGCCATCAGAAATAATTCTACAGTAGGAAGAAATCCTGCTGTGCTGAAAGTTGACCTCTTGGACAAACATGCTGTAATAAAAAGTGCTATTTGCTACGAGCGCATTGAGAGTTTTAAATCATCAGACTAAAGTACCCCAGGCTCCGACAGTAAAATTTTCATTCAAAGAAGGGCTCAGCTTCACAACACAATAAATTATATATGACTAGGACATATAAAACATTTAAAGATATACAGAAACTCACTGTATTTGTGTTCAGTAGACGAGTTCATCTCTTGAAGTACTTTTTTATGTCAATCTTGCCTATTCAGATGCAGGTGGGGGGAGTCTTTTTCTAAAACAAGTAGAAGCAAAACGAACTGGCCGTTTTCCACCAAGTGTCTGAATTTAATTGCTGTACGGATGTTTTTTGTGCATGGTGAGCAACTCTATGCAGAAATTAGGGATGGTATGCACCTATGCGGTGAGATTTCATTGCCCATTGTAGTAAGAAAATGAAGGATGCATGGAAATCTTTAGCAAAATCTTGCACAAAAAAAAAAAATCATCTCTGTGGTGCACAGAGATGCTACTGAGTGGGATATGAAGAAGAAAATGATTCCCCAGTAGCTGTCACATGAATCTGGTGACCTCCTGGTGAGGCTGATTTTAGGCATAACTGCCAAAGGGAGCAGAGTGCTGCACTCACTCTACTGTCACACAACCACTGTCCCCACACACACCAAAACAAACGCATATTTTCTGATGCTTCCATCACACAAAAAAATAAATAAAAAATCAAGCTGATGCAGCAGCTTTAGGGCACTATTTTTTCTCACCCCCTGATTACAGCAAGCACTAGAACCCTCTTGCTGGCACAGGAAAAAATAATTGCTGTTAAGTAACCTTAAATTTCCAGGGAAATCAGGAAAAAAGTAAGGAAATAAAAAAAAATTAAAATCAGGGAAGAGTCAGAAATAATTTAAATGTAGAAGAAGGAAAACTACTATTTGGGGCCAGTTCTCCACACCCTGGCAAAACTTTCCTGGAGAAAAACTAGTAAGATTTGGACAATAGACTCTTTTAGAGCATAGATGAGCTCATGACTTGATTATAAATCAAGGGCGAGGTCCCTCTCCTCTGCAAGTTCATGCACAACATGTCTGCATAAGGAAAAGCAGAGGAAATTTCTAAGTATCTCACATCACGTGAGCCAGAGGCATCCAGGACCATCATGTGCTCTTTTGTGCAGGACACATTTGCTCCGGTGTTCCCAGCTGGAGATGTATCCAAATAGAAATGTTCGTCTGACTCTCTCTAATGGAAGCAGGGAAATCGAGTAAAATGGCTTTGGGGTTACCCTGTAGATGTAGGGTTAATGTCCAGGACCCAAATTATTAGCATATATGATATATACGTGGAAAGAAACAAAAAGTAAAGTAAAAAGACAGGAAATACAAGGTAAGAATAGAAGGTAAGTTCTTTAATAGCAAGCAATGACTTTTCCCCTCTGACTGTACCGTGTCCCCACAACCATACACAGCTTTAGAGTATATAGAAACCAGTCCAATGGACACTAATACATAATCATTGTCCAGACATCTTAAACTTGGATTAATTTACATTATCCTGAAATGTAATTTATAGTTAGTCTTCTAAAAGGGGGCTGTGAGTATGAATAAGGCTGTATCTACACCAGTAGCATAACTGCAGCAGAAAGATACTTTGGCTAGTGTTCTGTTCTGTCTTTCCACATGGGCAAACCCTCATGTGCTCACAAACCACTGACTTTCAGCTCCCTTAGGCTCTGCTGAAAATTCTGAGTTTATGTTTAATCCACTGTATGTGTAAGTATATTCCATATATTATCTGCTAAATTCCATTAATATGTGACCAGTTCTTCACTGCTGGTCTTGTGGGTTTTGAGATATAAGCTCAGGTAAATTTACATTAATAGACCTTCAACATTTTATACTGAGATCAGCCTCCATTTCCCAGAGGAACACTGATTTTTAAGAATAACTCCTGCCTAGCTGCCTTCATTCACCCAAACATGTCTTTGACTGCTGCTTCTCCTCTTCTTCCCACTCTCTCATACATGTAGGACACTTGTCACCTCACTTTTCTTCTGAGGATAAGGAGTTTAAATCAAAACAGACGGACTCAAACTATATTCAACAACTTCGGAAATAACACCTTTTTTTTTTTT
>VWZT01013390.1:659956-738049 GCA_013397055.1 Pachycephala philippinensis
AAAAAAAATGCTGATGATCAACAATATTTCAGTTAGGTCTTCAATATGTTTTCCAGACAATACAAACAATAGTATGTTCTGAAGGCAGAGCAGGAAACAGGACAGGAGACAAGGTTCTTTACTGATTTTGTACTTCACACCAAAATAAATTGTAAGGATGCAAAACAAATGAATGATTTAGGAAAGCGATAAAGCATTCTGGAAAGATTATTTCACACATACACATACTCACACACACAAAGAGAAGAATTAAGCTTGAAATCCACTCTGTTCACATTAAACCCAGATGTTTGGACTTTGTGCAAGTGGAGTGTGGAGCAGCTGCAGAGTGGAAATCCAATCTGAACCTGCAGCCAAGCTGAATGTGGGGCCTTCGTGTAGCTCCAGTACAACTCCTTTCAGAACTGAGGGGCAGAGGGAGATTGTTCTTGCAGCCTCTGACTGGCACCTGTCCTCCTCTCCTCCATCAGCGCTCGCCCTTCTCACTGTAACTGCAGGCACCATGAGGGTTTCAACAAATCTCATTTAGGATACATTGCTCTGAACTGAATTCTTTCACCAAAATTAATTTCCCACATATGCATTCAGAGTCAAACTTCATTAAAAAGAATGAAAAGTTGCTCCATAATAATTATCAGAAAGCAGATTGTTTATGAAATGTAATGAAGTATTTATCCAGTTTTTGTTTTGCTTCTGAATTCTGAAGCAACATTAAAAACATGTCTTGCATCTCTTTTGAAAGGTTCAGTGTCCCCAGTATAACACATTCCAGACTGACAGAAAAGGATAAGGATATTTGTATACATAGATATAGGTGATATTGATATACAGCTGTAGACACACACACATATTGCATTGTTTACATAATTTATTTCTCAGCTGAATCTCTTAAGGGTCCTGATACAATGCAATAACTCCCTTATTCAGAATTCTGCACACAATTTCCAACAAGTACTTAAACATGCTTTAATTTTATTCCTGGAAATCTTAAAAGCATTTAGAAAGCTGTTACTCTCTCTTAGAAGAAGAGCCCACAATATGAATATGAATACTGGATTAACTATTAAGGCTAATGTAACATGTTAATAATACAGCAGGTTCACGCTGCTGGTTGCTTTTAATAACACAGCAATACACTGAAATTCATGATACCTGGCAGAAATTGTGTCCATAGCCTCATATAATCATATTTAGGAGCTGCTTTCAGACTGCATTGGCTCAACTCAAATTTTAGAAAAAAAAAAAAAAAAAAAGCTTTATACTTACATAGTATCTTACATCTGAGGATCTTAAAGTACTTTAATTTCCCATAGCATTAAACTAATACAACAGTCTTCTCATATTCTCTTTTATTTGTATTTGGCTTCTTCCCTGCCTTTTGTCTTCTCTCATATCCACTGCCTATATACATTTATTCCTGCTTCTTTTATCTGTACCTGTATAGATTAATTCCTTTTGATATGTCCATACTGCATGCACTTGTGTATCTAGAATGAATTCCTGCCTTCAGATTTATATCAACTAAAGAAAAATAATTTCTAGAATTAAAAGAAATATACACAAAACCCAGCAACATTGTTCTATATCTTAAATGTGTGTCTTTGTAGTTTAAAACATCAAACCTCATTACAGAACAATGGCTGAGATTGTTGGTAATTATGGCTTAGAAGAAAGATTTCAACTTTCCTGACATAGAAAGCTCCTTTTTTTCCTTTTCTTTTTCTTTTTTAATTTGTTTTTTTTTTCACCACCTAAGCTGAAATTGTTGAAGAGCCAAAGGGTGGGGAGGTTCTGGGACCTGATTAGGGAGCAGAACTGACCATGACACCAGTCCCATTCTTCCACAAAGGAGTGTCTGATCTTTCAGGATTCCATCAGCTGGAGCTGGGGATTTGACTTAGAAGAGACCCTCCATATCATCAGGCACCTGCAAGTGGTCAGAGAAGTGACACCCAACACAGAAGGCACACCTGAATATTCAGTAAGTCAAATGCAGCTCAAAAGAAAGGTTGACCATCTTCAGTATGTAAATCCTAGGCAGTTTGGCTTGAAAAAGAATTGTAATCGTCAGTTGGTTATTTTATGAGAATTCCCCTGTTTTTCATGTAGGAATCTGAAAAATGAACTTGTGGATCAGGTGTGTCTAGCTAATTCAGTTCATTTTTATACAGGATCTCATTTAAAGGCAAAGGCTCTGTAATACATAATAGTCGTGGAAAAAAATATCTCCCTGAAATAAAAATTTCCTCCTCTCTTAAATACTCTCAGATTGGCTAACTCACAGATTCTACTTTTACATCAAAACCTCTTTCATAGAGCAAGATTACATTGGGATAGTCTTGTTATCTATATACATAGCATAAGCTTTTATAAAAAATTAGTTTCTTGTCCAAATATATCTCTTGTGGCAGTAACTTCTGCTGTCTAATCAAGAGTGCTCTATTGTCAGTTTTCTGGGTTTTTCTCCTTAAAAGCTTTGAATGTCTTTTTCTCATTTTCTTGGAAGAAATAATAACTAACACATGATAGATAAAAATAGAAATATTTTATTTGCTTTTGGGTGGTGGAAGTATAAAACATTATGCTACGCAAGCAGTCACAGGTGTTGTATTAATTATTAGGTAACACGTACCTCTTAATTAAAGAACCAAAAATAACCAACCAAAAAACAACAAACCAAAAACAGTAAATGGAAAGAAGTCAAGGAGTCTAGAAAGTGTCCATGGAATACAATGCCACTCAGAATCTGCTACAAGAAGAGCCTTAAAATTTATTTTGAAATTAAAACCCTTTTTATGCTTATTGAGAGACGGGGGTAGCAAGGAGACCTCAGATCAGAATATGTGTATTTAAACAAAGTATTGGGTTTTGTTGTGGGGCAAATCCAAAACCAAGAGAGGCTTATTTTTCTCATTCTGGTTTTCATATTAAAAAAAAAACGTTCCAAGAACAACTATTCTCATGAGGTTTTGGCTCAAGATGGCAGGAATTTTAGGAAAAAACAGATGATCTCACAAGACCTCCGACATCCAAAGCAGAAAAAAAAAAATATCACAAGTCAGTTTGTGCCACATGCCACTACTCAGGGCCAAAAATCTGCTGAGAACAGTCTAAAGAAATGTTGGGCTATTGAACCAAAAATAAAAATTTCTGAGTTTTTTTGCTCTCAGGCTTAAAGTCTAAACACAAATCTGACCACAAGATGAGTATGGTCTCCTCAGAGTAACTCTCACATCTGTCATTGATGACCAACCTTCACATCTATTGTTGGTGACCTACTGGCTGAAAAATAAGCATTCAAAGAAAGAATATAGCAAAAGGAGAATCCTATTACAAAGAGGGCAGTGTATTTCCATATGCCAATAATTCAGCATCAAATTACAAATGATGACACGAAGTACCCAGATCTTTATTGTGACAAGATGTGTGGGGAAGGAAGAGGGCAGAAGACAGTTTCATCGTAGATATGGCGGAACTGTTTTTGAACAGCAATTTTGGCCAGCTTAGAATACTACTGTCCTCAGTTTTGTGGTCAGCAGAGGCTGATAGGGTTCACAAATACCATTTAATTTACACACACTCAATATCATGCACACAGTTGCAAATGGATTCAGTTTGAACCGTGTGAATATTTACGAGTCTATTTTTAAAAATAAGGTACTTGACATGTAGTTGATATTAAATCACAGTTAGGCGGGTCTGAAAACTATATAATGCTATAAAAAGCTTTCAGCACCATGCTCTCCGGACCAGAACCTTGATAGGTGCAAGCTGGTATATATCCATTTATTTCAGCATCTATTTTATGTCAGCTTTGAACCTGATCTTATATATTTATTGTACACAATCATATTCTCTGATTTTCTAAAAATAACAGCATACGATTGAGCGATGTTGTCAGTTTTGGAACAGGATTTTCTGTAACATTTTGAAATTTTGCTAAAGTGAGAAAATAGAACATGGAATACTTTTTGCCAGATTTTTAAGCTATGAGTGGAGAGCGGGGATCATAGAAGAAAATAGTATATCAACTCATGAGTGCGAGACAGATATTTATGACATGATTCACTGTAGCCTTGTAGAATGAAAGTGGGATTAATAAAATGTGTGCAGAGGAGTGTGCAAACTGTTGCGTCCTCTGAATTCATTGAAGATGACGTGAAAAAGTTGTTTGGATGTTTTATTATGTGTGGATATCCTATAAAAAATGCTAGTCTGGAAGTAAAAGCGGCCAGAGATAAAGATGAGCATGATGGGGTTGACAGTCCAATTAAACTTGAAAACCTCTTTTTATGTTACACATTAAAAAACATGTTCGAACCAATAAACAGAATGAATAAACATAGTATTATTGTATGTGTATTATGCATCTATAAAAGCAGAACACAAGACTCGACTATAGTATTTCAGTGGTATTTAGTTGTTATAAGAGATATGACTGTATTGCAGGAGAGGTTTGGGATAAGATAACCTTTAGGTTAACACATGCCCTTAAATAAGTCAGAGGAGTCTCTAATTTTCTCAATTCAGCCTTTTTAGGAGGACTTCATTCTCTTAAATATATTACATAAGAAAAAGGGATTACGATGAAGAAAGGTCAATAAAGAACAAATAGATCTCTCCGGTAATTGAAGGAAAAACTCATTTGATTCCCTTGGTATCACTGAGTTTCAACCCTGTGTTTTCTGGTCCCCTTTTTCTCCTGTGAATTGTGCAGAGCTGATTTGCTGTCCCTCAGGAGATGCTTGGTCCACGCTTCTTTGCTGTAACACCCTGGTTGTTGGCACTATTCCTCCAGGAGGATGCAAAAGGGCAGACTGGGAAGGACCTGGGCTGAAACTCATATGACTGAATTAAACAGGGAACCACCCAGCAGGACACAGCCAAAATAACATGCAAAGTTATACACCTTTTCGTTTCCTCAGGTGGGTTGATGCCAGCATGTGAGATACCTAGCTGGAAAAACTCATGACTTTTCAGATTAATCCATGGACCAAACAAGATACCTACCTCCACGTTATTCCCATGAAGGGACTGACACCTCTTGCTCTAACCCTGACTATAATTGCAACATCTTTCTGCAGTGGCATAAAAGCATAGCCAGTGATTCCTTTACATGGCAGAGGACAATTTTTCAGACAGCCTAAGGTGAGACACAAGAAGAGACAATTTGGATTATTTTCTAGCTGTAAATGTCTTGTGTGCAGCAAGATGGGAGTAACTTCATTCTCCCTCTGCTCTCCCAATGCTGCCCTGAGATGCCAAAGAGCAGAAGTTTCAGAAGGGAGACAGAATATGACATGTAACCAGGTGTCTCTGTGTTATTATCTTTTTGATTCACCTTGGGTAGGTGAGGGATGCACTAAACTGGGGTACCAAAAAGGCAATGTAAATGAGCTGATTTGTACATACAGTTAATGGATCAATGAAGTCAACTTTTACACCTACTCCTCATATGTTATTCTCAGAAAATATTTTTCTCCCTGGCGAAAAATATTGCTAAACCATTTTTTTTTTGTTTTTTACAATTTTCCTATGAAATTCTATCAGTATCCAAACTACCCTTTGTCTTTCAGCAGAAATGGGAAATTTTAAACCAAAAGCAGTCTTAAAAAAAAAACCCAAAACCTACCATTCAACAGAAATCCATTATCCAAGAGAAAAAAAACAAATACTGCATTAGAATCTCTTGACTGACTGCAGTTTTCAGCCATTATATCTCTACTATTATTAATGCTTTTGTTATTATTAGCCCTGGTTGTTTCAGACAAGCAAACACTTCCTAAAGCAACATTATAGAACAATATTTCATTAAATTAAAATCACTAAAATCTCTTAAAAGACATCCTCTAATGGGAAAATATGAGAGAAATGGAACACTGGGAAGGCTCACACTGAATTTTAAAGCCCATCTGACTGTTGTGTGACACATAAGCACATTGTATTGTATGCAGCATTTTTACCCTACACAATGGTTTAAAAATATTATGTTTTGGCTTTTTTCTTCCATTAAAAATTTCATACAAAGTCATGCACGTTAATTGAAGCGGATGTGAGTGAAATGCGACCCTTGGATTTTATTATGTGAATTTAATTCAGGAAAAGGAGGAGGAGGGCAGGGGGAAAAAGGCGCCTCAACAAATTGCTGTGGATTTATTTTCTTCATTTATATTAGGTTACCCAGAATGAAAAGGTGCCCAATGGATGTTAGATATAATAGCTAGAGAGTTTAATATGATTTCTGCTGCAAGAAAAACTGGACTAGATAAAAAAATCCATATCTTAATGATAGGTAAATAATCCTTTAGTATCTCAGATGTACATGCTACAGGCAGGAACTCTGTGTTCATGAAAACTCTTTTATTCGTGTATGCCATTACTGCAGAGATATTGCTATATTGGTAGATATATTCCTACACTGATAAATAGACTGCATAAACAATATGCCCCCCCATAAGCAAGATAATGCTAGTACATTCTAGCAATAATAGCTCCCCTGCAGGAGGCTAGATTTTTCCCTTTCTCTAAATGCTAACAAGAACAGTTCTAAGGTTATCCACGTAATGAAAAACAGGGGCAAAATAAGTGCGATGCACAGAAGTCTCTTTCCCTCATCTCTTCTATCTCAGGTGATAATGTCACAGATTTCCTCATCCCCATGTACTCTGATGGCATGTGTGTGTTCATGTGTCTCTGCGCATGTGTATAAGATATTTTCTTATTTCATAAATAAACGTGTGCGCTTCCCCAGTGTCAATAAAGTTTTAGCTGCCTGTGAGATCCCTGTATATATTGGATAGCTACTTCATTTCAAAGATTCTGATGAAGTCCATAATCCACGGGAATGTAGCACAAGTCCCTGCATGAGGTACTGTAGGGTAAGCTGCTAAGAATCACTTGCAGCTCTGCATGGAGCCACATAGTTCTCTTTGATAAGTTGCCCGACCTGAGAAAGCTGAAAATATGTCCATTATTGTGAAGACTGTTGAAAGAGTAGTGGATTATTAGTCTGGCTAGTGACAAGATCTTGGAGACTGATTTAGGTAACACATATTGTTGATCACGCTTTTAAAAAAGAAGTGTCTTAATTTGCAAGTTACTAAAAGACACAGATTTTTGAATGGTAGACTTTTAGGATCAGAATTTACATCTTCATAATAATTGTCTGGTTTTTGGAGGACCTAGACACAGACACAACGTACTAGTGTTGAGTAACTGCATACACAGCTTCTCTCTCTGTTCACACACACAAGTGCACCAAGCTAGCCCTGGTTTAGGGATACTTCCACTCTGTGCAAGCTGATGAAGGGACAGTTGAAGCCATTGCCGTTGTTTTGCTCCACCTTTCTTTGTTCTGGAGGAAATGGGGTAGAAAAGCACAGTCCCATATGCAGCTCTCACATCAGTTTACATGGCTGTATGGATGGCTGGCCAGGCAGAGGACTGTGGTGTCTTGTACCTGGGCTGTGCACTTGGCTTTGCACACCTGCGTTGTTCCCTAAGGACGTGGTTCTTGCTGTATTGTGCACCCCAGTGCCCGCTGCTGCCTCTCACCACTGTCCCTGTGGCTAGCAGTCTCAGGGCTCTCTATCACCTCATTCCACACCGTGCAGGTGGCCCGAAGGTCAAGGCTTCCCCTGGGCCTTGAGGCAGGTTCAATACAGAGCGTAGCCATATCTTATCACTCTCTAAGATCAGTAAAATTCCACCATGTGGGAAAATTGTTTTTTCCTGCTGCATAGGGTCTCACATTTTGTCATGAATCAAGCAGAAAGAGGAAGAGGAAGGAAGGAAGAGCTGGTGCAGAAAACAGCCACTGATCTGGGTATTGCTTTGGAAATGCTTTGCTTTAGAAGCGCCCACATTGTTATCCATCTGCCTCTCCTCTCACGGAAACCACAGTAACAAACATAACAATGCATTAGCTTAGAGGTTTTTAAGGAAATGAATCTTGTTTTCCTTAAGTATGCTCCATTCTTTGCTTATAAAGGAATAGAGGTTGAGAGGAAGAATGTAGGCATATGAGTAGTTTAAGTATCATCATTCACAACACAATGTAAATCCATTTTTATAATTTCTATCATATAAAGGCTATCCCAAAAGGCTTTACTGTGTTAAATAAAGCATTTACAGAAGAATAAAAAAACATTAATAGCAAGATGGAGGTAACATTTAGAAAGTAAAAAGACAAAGCTTTTTAATTTTTATTTTTAGGTTGCGTATGGAAAAACATGGATATTCAGGTAGGCAGAGAAATGGCCGTCTGTTCCAAATGACTGCAGGTAGGAGGAGGAGAACGTTTTTCACCCAGGAATGGGAAAAACACCAGTATCAGATAGCACAAACAGAAAAAAGACCTAGAAGAAGACAAAGGGACAAGGGAAAAACACGAACAAGAATTCATTCAGACCAGATTAAATTCCACCCAGTGGAAACAAGTTTTCACCTCTGGGGTTAGAAGCCAAAGCATTTGGATGGACGTAGTATGTAATGCAAAACTTGCTTTCACATAAACTTCCAATAAGTTTTCATGAGAAATCCAAAACTTAGTCTGAATTTGCCATAAAATGGAACCAGATTCATAAAATTTTTCAGTCTGATAAATCTAAGTTCCCTACTGTGCATCTCATTATCCTGGAAAACAAGTTACAGAGGGTCTGAAATCCCTACTTGAATGGTTCTACACCAATTAAGCTTCAGAGACACAATTGCCCTGTTCTCCTATTCATCAGGTTTTGACAACATTTCCCCTCGTGAAACATTAACACTATGCAGAAAAAAGATATTCTACCTCACAAAGGAGTTTAAGAATTCAAAACTAGTTCTGACTTTGAGGAAAAATTAAGTTGTTGTCAAACTCTTCATGAAGTAAAATAATTAGAAAGTAATAATTTCAGGGCATTCACAGTATAGAGTTTGCTTAAATTTTGATGTTGATACAATTTATTATCTGAATTTTAAAAAGCTGGGTTTTTTTTTTCAAGCGTCAAGTCCAAGGGTTTCATTCCAAAACTGTAGGAATGGGATGTTTTGGCATCATCAGAAGAGTTTCCTGGTTTTTGCCCTAAATGAAGTCCTTGCAAAACCTGCCCACTTTCACAAAGCTTTTCATTTCTTGACAGAATCTTAGATTTCAAAGGAATATAGGTCTATTGGATTTTCTTCAGCCTGCTATGAGCCAATGGTGTATTTCCAAATATTAATATTACATCATAAATCAACAGAAAATCAGATCTGGCTGTTACTTTTGCTCCTTCCTGCGATTTTCCTTTCCTTACTTTCTGGCAGCAGCAGCAGTAGTGA
Source organism: Pachycephala philippinensis (assembly GCA_013397055.1). Taxonomy (NCBI): domain Eukaryota; kingdom Metazoa; phylum Chordata; class Aves; order Passeriformes; genus Pachycephala; species Pachycephala philippinensis. The sequence goes on from VWZT01013390.1 coordinate 669,260, forward strand.
GATGTCTTTTGTTGTAGGGCCATGTTCAGGACACCCTTGGGTTTGATAGCTTCTGCTCAGCCTGGTGGACTGTTTGCACACTCAGTTCTGTAGTGCTGATAGGAAAGCTGAGTGAAGTGTGCGTAGCTCACTGGAGTTGAACCAGATGTGGGCTTTTGGGAAGTGAGATGTGCACCTCTCTTCTCCCATGACTACAGGCATTAACAATCCTCAGGATGAAATTCTCCCTTGGGGATGTAAGCGGGACTTTTTTTCAGAGCAGGTAGAGGAAGAGAAACACAAGTAAGATACAGATCAATGCTTGTAATATGGATCACATATCTTCTGCATCTGTCAGCTTCCTTATCTTCTTAGTGCCTGCCTGGTGGCCAGCAGGAGTTGAGGGTGGCCAGAGGCATTAGGGCTGACTGCTTTGGCCCACCTGATGAGAAATGCCTTCAGCAGGAAAACTGTGAAGTCCCATGGCTCACCAGAGGCCGTATCACTCCACACAGGGACAACAGTAAAACAGCCACCCCAAAACCAACATCACTGTCCTCCACAGTCATTCGGAGCAGCTGTTCTTGGCTGTCTCCTCTGTTCATTAATTTTTCTCCTCTTTCTTAAGCTTTTGTTTTACTTAGAACCTTCCACATCAGAAAGATCATGTTTGTGGTTTTCAGGTCTTCAAAGCCAGCATATGGATTTTAGGATATATAAAACACTGCAAACTGGAAGAGGAGAATAGGGAAGTGTGAGGTGGTGATGACAGCTACAGGGATATGTTTGTTAAGAGGAACAGAAGGTGAAAAGGTTAGAAGTTTTCTTTAAGTCCTTGCTAAATAACAATATTATTACTATATTCTGGAAGCAAATATCACTTAAGATTCAGGATTTGTAAACAATTAGTTACATTTCATGAATTTTCGTTTGCAGTATATTAGTAGTACTATGCTTCTCCATTTTACAGGAAATGAAACTGCAACACTTTCTCTAGACAACACAATAAACTGCCACTGAAGTTCAAAGTAGCACATAAAATCTTTTCCTTTACACATTAGGAAAAAAAAAATTGATGTAACGATCATATAATGAAAATTATCTTCTAGACCAATGATGAATAAAATACAAGAGTAAAGCTACACATTGCTGGGAATCTACTATTTCAAGTGGTAGAGAACATGCAAGAAAAACTGATTCCAACAGAAATCCCCAACATTTGTGCCCTGAATGACCTGAGAAACATTAGATTCTGGTACTGCTGACTTTGCAACTGAGTGGCCTCAAAGCTACAGGAGAAACTAGACCTCCTACACTGGTTCTGTGTACTCTCTTCAATACATCATTACTGAAAAGAGAAGTTACATAGGAACTGAAATTCTAGTCACCCACTGCCTGTGGCACACATCATTCACAAATTTCAGTTGCAAGATAGTGTATTCTTGGAGTCTGGAAAGAGATGATACATCAGAACTAACAAATGCAGAGAAAGAATTGTTTAATTTAGGTCATTAAGTTACTCATAATATATTACAATACTCACAAGAACTCGACAGCCTTGCATTTCTGTGAATTGTTATATGTTGTATGTATTCCTGATATATTCTTGTTAGCATTTGAACACTCCTGGGCTCTTGTACCTGCTGCCCTCAATTACTTCAACAAGGAATAGCTCTTTCTTGGCTCTGTTACCACTTCCACCTGCTGAAAAGGAGGGGGAAAAAAAAGTCACTGTACAGGTAAATGGGAGTCCTGAGATATTTTCACGTACTGAAAGATGGAAAACATCAGAAATCTCTCCCTCTTGAAAGCACTAGAGAACAGAGTTGTTGAAATTGTTATCAGATTTTGAGACATTTAAATTCTATAACCAAAAAGCTTATTTGTTGTGAGACAAGAGTTGACTGGTGCAATGACAACATGGCTGGAGTCAGTAACTCCTGTGTTATCCTCTTCTTTCCATCTCTGGCTCACTAGCTGGCCTTGCACAGAGCTTTCTGTCAGGTTTGGGAAAACTTCTGTCCCAGTTTCCTCACCTGTAAAACAGGCTAGACTGATAAACACTTACTTCTCCAAGGCAGCTCAGTGGGCTTTGTGGGATTCTCTGGATGATGCTTGTAAATGTAAATGAGTTCTGTGAATGTCAAAAGTTCTTACATTATAATGTCATGACTTTACGTACAGTTCAGGAACTTTATACACAGATCCCAGGGCAGGTGTCATCCTGGGAAATAGAAGGGCTGGAGGAAATATTGGAGCAAGGAGGAAAGGATGCTTGAATGGAAAAAAGAAAATTACTTGTGGGGGAGGCAGCACCATGAGAGTTTCTGCTATCTGCAGTCTTACCCAAAATAATCTGTGCTGCCATTCCAGCCAGAAACAGGTTGCAACTTCATATAAGCACTCACAGAATTGGGGCTTGAAGAAAACAGGAAACAACACACATTTTTTTGTGGGAGAGATTCTAGCTGTTGGGAGCACTATTCACTTCATGGTGGAGTATGGGAGAACCATAGGGTCCTGTGTGGGAGTCCTCCAAGAAAAAAAATCCCCTTTACAGTCTGTTTCATCTGAGTCATTTCTCTTTTGAATCATGAGGTTGATTACACTTGCCTTCGGCACTTTACTAACCCATGATAAAGATGTAGCTTGAAATCCCCTCAGCACTTCCTCTGGCTGGTTTTATTGAGCATATGGGGGTAGACAAAATCCTAACCTGCCCAAATATATTCTTTTTTGAGGAGTTAGACACCTACCCCCTCTAGAATTGAGAGGATGCTGCCAGACTGTGTCTGTCCCCTCTGAATAAGGTGTAATTTTCCACAAGTCCCTCCCACCTTGGAAATGATTTTGTAATGCCTAAAATAGACCGCTGCCTGGCCTACCTGTGAGGGGAAATGGAGCTGAGAGGGTAGAGACTGAAAATAGTTACATGTTTTGTCTGTTGTGGTGAGTATAACTTTAGTGAACCAGCACCATCAGCCAAGTTTCTCATTGTTGCCTTCTAGGTGCTCTAATCTCTGCTTGCTTATTTATTGAACAGCCCTCCCCACTTGCCTGGGTTCGTGAGGTAAAGAAGGCAGGAAATTTATAAAGCTGAAGAGTTCCCATAGATTTGCTATGGGAGAACTGCAGCTTCTTTTTTTGCTGAAAATAAAGGTCCATTTGAAAAACAGTCTCTGTAACAGTTAGGTGTGCACAGTAGATGGAAATTTTTGATGGTTTCAGTGGGAATTAAGCACCTCTTAAAATTGCATTCATAAAACTGTAATCAGCTAAAACTGCATAGGATGTACACTTAACCTTGGAAATTTCCCTTTATATATATCACCTGAGGAAAGGATTAATCTTGAATTTGAGACATGTGCCTCTCTCATCTGTAACCATGAGGATAATGTTTAATATCCAAGAAGGAATTGAATATCCTGCCATTTTAAATAAAGAATTATAAAATGTTCTAACAAATATCTTCTGCTTTGCTAAAGGAAAATGTGGTTCTTATGGAACAGAATTGAAATAAAACCAGATCAAGAATAAGTATTTCAGATGTGGCAGAGAGCAGAGCATGCAAATACTCTGGGATGTGACAAGAGAGCTGCATGATCTTATAGCAGTAGGTTCATGGTGCTGACAGCTCTAGTTCAGGTTGTTAAACAGTCTCCAGTGGAAATCTGGTTTCTTTTTCTCACAGCTTTTTGCTTTTTCCTCTTTCAGGTAAAATTTTTAGAGTCTTTATTTGAAATCTTACATTCAAATAGAATTAAGAGTAAAAATGAAATGGTAAAAAATAAGCAGGTGTCCATTGTTCTGCAGCATTGGCATCTGTGAGTTTGTCATAAGTGGAAGAGCTTCTAAAGTGCACTAAGGCAGTGCACCTAGCCCCACAGCCTGTCTTGGTCATCTGCTATTTTATGCTGTGACCCAGACCAGGATCCAAGTCTTAAGAGAGGAAGTTTTAGGCCAGGGAGACAAGTATTCTCCCTACAATTGCAGTATTTTCTGCTCTGCAGCATAGTCATCCCAAAATCTTCAAATGTGAAAGACCACAAGTAGGACCTTCTATCAGGAGCTGATACTCATCATTCAGCATATTGTACATATAAAGCATATCATCTTCTTGAACAATCTGTCACAGAGATGGACCTGAACTACAGATTACATTAAATACAGAAACAGAAAGCACAGAGCTCCTGCCGCTCTGCTCCTCAGATTTATCTGAAAATCTGCTCTGAGCTCAGCACTATGGAAGTTGGTCAATGAATCTGATTCTGTTGTTTTACCACCTGTCCTGCCTACAGCAGTGGACTCTTCAGGAGTCAAGAGTGTCCCAGCAAAGATTTTCTGTTTCTGCATTTGATTTCTTCAGCTTCCTCTTCAGAGTGCATGGTTCTGGTATATTTGCAGAAGCTTCTAATTAAACTAATATCAATGATAGTTTTAGGGGGCATGAAGAAAATTCATTTTCATATAGAATGAAAGGGGAATATTATGAAACGCTGAAAATATTTATGCTCGTAACTGGAAGGGAATTCTTGATCTTATTAGACCTTCTAATTTGGTAGATTTTTATATAGTTTGGAAGAGAGGAATAAAAAGATTATTTTATTTTAGGGCTTTTCTTCTCTGCATAACTTTTTTCTTTTGATGGCCTTTGTTATTTATGCTGCATTGACTTTAATTCTCAGGCTTATTGGAGTTGTGATATTTGTTTCCAAGTGTCATTTTAAGAACAATACTAGATGTTTTCCTCTCAATGAGGTTAGCTTTTCTTGATCATCTGTAGGCAAAAAAAAAAAAAAAGCCTGATTCATTGTTCTGTTCTCTCATATTTAATTTGTGACTTTCATTTGTGGCTGGAGTACAATACTGTAACACACAAACATGTATATGCACTTGACATCAGATGCTAACACCACTTAGGTGTTTCTGACAGATAGATGAATGTCATCTTTACTTGTTTGAAGTGTTTGGGTATTTTGTTTTGTTTTGGCAGTTGTTTTGTTGATTTGTTTGTGGGTTTTTTTTAGCTGGAGATCACCAAAAGATTGATGTGTTCCAAATACAGTAGACATTAGTAAGAGGAGGTAGAATAGCCAGTTGATGCACCTTATTAAGTGAGCTGTCTTTTGCTCTTTTTCTATCACAGGAATTTAGGCCACTCACTAAACTTCTGCACGAACATTTCAATTCTTTCTGTGTTACATATGAATACAATCAATGATTTGATCACATTGTCTAATGTTCACTAGGTTTTTCAAATATCTTTGAGACCCTTGAAAACTAAAGTGAATTTTTATGGATAGGTAGGCGTATAGTGCTACCAGATTCTTGTGGCAGGAGCAAGCACACATCATTCATCCCAAAAAAGCAAGGTTCTAATCCTTGTCAGATTTTAAGGTAGGCAGGCAAAAAAAAAAAAAAAAAAAAAAGAGAGAAAAAAACGTTAACACATTGTAAACACTGGAATTAAGTGCCTTGTCAGCATGTAAAAAAAAATGAGTTAAATATCTCTTTGTGGTTTGGGGTTTAGGAGGTGTTGTTTTGTTGTTGTTTTTGGGTTTTAGAGCTTATATAGCGTGGAGAGAAACTTAAGAATATGAGAGTCTCATGAACCCTCGTCCTTGCGTTGCAATAGTGTAACTATGCTCTGGCAACCACAGCATTGCAAACCTGGAATAACATGAGGAAAATATGTAATGTATTTTTAGATGCCTTTTAATATTACTTCATAATTAAAGTAATTTGTAGGATGTTATTACATTGTTTTCTTGTTCTGATTTTTGATGACTTTTGAAAAGAACCACAAATAAGAGAAAAATAGCACCATGTTAATTAACAGCATCAATTCAGAGTGAAGTTAATGGCACTGTTTGCATTACTAATGCAAGCAGAATTTGGCCCTCAGGAAGTTGTTTCATATGGCAGTTACATGTTTGTCTCTGAAGTACCAATACCAGCTGCCAGGTTCTTGTGAATGACTGGGAGGATGTTTCTGCCCTCTTGAAACCATGGAAAGAGGGATTTCACCAATGACCTTGAGAGTGGAAAAACAAGGCAGAACAGAAAGACCAGGAAAGGGAGATTAGCCCCAAGACAGTAATCAAGAAAATGAGAGAGACTTGAAGGATAAGGAAGGGTCAAACCAGCTAGATAAAATCTAGAGCTGAAGGTAACAGAAGACACCAAAGCCATTAAGTCACCATTCCTCACATCTCTGCTCTCTTCCTAACACCAGTTAAAACAAAGACAATAATAAAGTTGATTTTCATAAGTGATCTTTTATCTTTGGACAAAAAGCTCTCTGGCCTGAATTTTAGAGCACTCCTGAACTTGTACTTGTATTCTCAATTCATTATAACTCTTTCAGGCCATGATAAAGAGTGAGGGATCCTTCAAAACAGAGAGCAAGAGCGATTATCACCTCATCTGCTTCCTTTTGTAACTGAAAAATTCAGCTCTATTTATTCATTATTGAGTTCCACTGTAATTTGTAACGGGATAAAAGGACTAAAGGAAAATTGTTTTACATTACGGAGATATTTTAGAATGCTGGTTCCAGAGCATAGAAGGAACAAGTATTATTTTCAATGTTCTTATTTAAGAGCCTAAATGTTGAGCTTTCCCCTTTCTTTAAGACATTGCAATCATTGTAATGATTCCCCAATCTGTGTAGTAGATCTACACAGTCACAAGCCTAAAGAACTCTTTAAAAAAATCAAATATGTTCTTCAAAAAGATTTTTCTTCTTTCTCCTTGTAATATACCTTCTGTGTTGTGGAACACTGTAAATGCTGCATCGTGAATGGGTACTCCCATCTGGCAAGCAATCTTTATTGAAGGAAATGTGATACTTTTAGAATATTATCTAGCTAAAGATTTTGAAGTGTTTTGGTAACATTAATTAAATAATTCTCTCAACAACTCACTCACAGTACTATTATCAGTCCCACCTTTTAGTTGAGTAAATTGGGCCTGCCTTGTCCAACCTCAGATATCACAGCAGTGAAAGGAATGAACGAAGAATAATGACAGACTTCTTCATGCCTTTCAACACTTCAACTTGCTTATTTTCAACTATTCTTTTGTCACTGCGCCGTACAACATTCCTCAGGCCAAGAAGGCCTGAGGGGAACTTTGCCTTTAATATACTGGAAATAAAAAAAAAAAATAACAAACCAAAACACTGCAATTTGGGCATAAATATTTTGAGGCCAATATGTGAGCATTTCTAATAAAATTGCAATTTCACAAAAATTGTCCATCAAGTTCTCCTTCAGTAAGGAATGAAAGAGGTCTTCATAAGCTTACTGTTCCCATGTTTTTCCTTAATGTTTTGGGCCAGAAACTGTTTGGGCATATCCCTAGAGGCTATGAGAACCTTTGGCCAGTCACGAGCCAGGGAAATCCTCACATTTAAGATGAGTGGGTGGATATATTCCTGAGACATGGATGTCCCAGCAAATGTTTGTCAGCTGTTGATTTTCAGGAACTGCCAGAACAGCTAATTTTCCTCACTCCAGCCAGTGTGAAACCACTGAAAATTAGTGGACCAGATGAAACAGGTCTGCAGACCCCTCAGGTGGAATAGGATGTTTGTTTACTTAATTGCTTGAGAACTAATTTGCCCAGATGCATGTAGCCACTGTAGAATAAGACCAGCAGTTTCACAGAAATGCAGTTTATTGCGCTTCCCCTTCTCACATTGTCAGGAGTACAGGTCTTTCCCCTCTGTGATCTGGTATGTACACATCTAAGGGTATGAATTGTGAGTATGTGTTGAAATAAAATTAAATATATACATTTTTGATACTAAGAAAACAAATTAAAAAAGAAATCATTTTAGAGGAGTGCTCATCAAAGACATGAATCTAATTCTTGGCTTTATTTCTGAAGTCTATAGAACTTTTCAAGTTTTTTTCCTGTTATTAAAAAAATATGCTTTTTGCTGCTTTATGACCCTCTCATTCCCCAAAAAAAGCTTTTATCTTGCTAAGTCAATCCCTACAAAATCAACCTACTTTCTGAACCCATATTACTGTTCTTTCCAACCAAAATTTTTGGGTAGATAAGCCTTCTAAGAAGAGACAGAAAAATAACTCTGGAGCCTCATACTTCCACCAAGCATCTTTTCCACAGGGAATGACAGAAATATTTCCACTGAATATCTTCACAAGTGAAGCAGTTTATATTTTCTGGTTCAGTAGCTGGTCTCAAAATAAGATAAAGGATGCTTCCTACTTATTAAAAAAGAAAAAGAAAAAGAAAAAAATCCACAAACCTCCCCAACAAAGGATAACAAGAACGAGTTCTACATGTATGTTAACCAGAAAATGAAGGTCTAGAAGGTGTACCTTTCCCAATAAATAATGCTGGAAAACTGGCAACAATGGATGAGGAGAAGGCTGAGGTACTCAACAGCTTTCTTGCCTGTCTTTAATGGCAATCTCTTTTTCCACAGCTCTCAAGTGGATGGACAGCAGGATGGGGACTGGGGAGCAAAGTGCTTCCCACTGTAAGCGGCTCATGACCACTCAAGGAACCTTAATGTATGTAAGTCTGAGGGAGCTGATAAGATGCATCCCAAAGTTCTGAGGGAATGACTGATGTAGTTGCCAAAACATTCTCCACAGTATTTGAAAAGTCATGGCAGTCAGGTGAAGTCCAAGATAACTGGACTTTGTACCCATTGTACCCATCTTGAAAAGGGTCAGAAAGGGGGACCCTGGAAACTACTGACCTGTCAGCCTCACCTCTGTGCCTGGGAAGATCACAGAACAGATCTTCCTAGAGGCTCTGTTATGGCACAGAGAGGACAAGGAGGTGATTTGGAACAGCCAGCACAGCTTCACGAAGGGCAAGTCCTGCCAGATCAGCCTCTGGCTTTCTATGATGGATTGACTGCATCAGTGGACAAGGAAAGGGTCACAGATGTCATTCATCTGGACTTCTGTAAAGCCTCTGACATGGTCCTCCACAGCAGCCTTCTCCCTAAATTGGAGAGAGATGGATTTTATGAGTGGGCTGTTAGATGGATAAAAAAACATTTGGACAGTCACATCCAGAGGGTTGTGGTCAATGGCTCAGAGTCCCGATGGATCTCAGTGACCAGTGGTGTCCCTCGGGGGTCTGTACTGGGGCCAGTGTTATTTAATATCTTCATTAATGACATAGACAGAGGGATCAAGTGCAGCCTCAGCAGATTTGTAGATGGCACCAGACAGAGTAGTGTGGTTGGCATCCCTGAAGGATGGATGCCATCCATGGGAACCTGGACAAGCTCGAGCAGTGAGCCCATGGCAATCTCATGAGGTTTAACAAAACCAAGTTCGAGGTTCTGCGCCTGGGTCAGGGCAACCCCCACTATCAACACAGGCTGGGAGACAAACAGATTGAGAGCAGCCCTGCTGAAAAGGACTTGGGGGTGCTGGTAGATGAGAGGCTGGACATGAGATGGCAAAATGTGCTTGGAGCCCAAAAAGCCTGTTGTATCCTGGGCTGCATCCAAAACAGTGTGGCTAGCAGGGCAAGGGAGGGGATTCTGCCCCACTACTCTGGTCTCATGAGACCCCACCTCGGTGCCCAGCACAGGAAGGACATAGACCTGTTGGAACAAGTCCAGAGATGAGACACCGAGGTGATTAGAAGGATGGAGCACTTCTCCTACAGGGAAAGGCTGAGAGAACTGGAACTGATCAGGCTGGACAAGAAAAGTCTTCCGCGTGACCAAATTATGGCCTTCCAGCACCTGAAGGGAGCCTACAAGTATCATGGAGAGACACTATTTACAAGAACATATAGTGACAGGACAAGGGAGAATGGCTTCAAACTGAAAGACAGTACATTTAAAATAGATGTAAGGAAGAAATTCTTTACTGTGANTGAGACACCGAGGTGATTAGAAGGATGGAGCACTTCTCCTACAGGGAAAGGCTGAGAGAACTGGAACTGATCAGGCTGGACAAGAAAAGTCTTCCGCGTGACCAAATTATGGCCTTCCAGCACCTGAAGGGAGCCTACAAGTATCATGGAGAGACACTATTTACAAGAACATATAGTGACAGGACAAGGGAGAATGGCTTCAAACTGAAAGACAGTACATTTAAAATAGATGTAAGGAAGAAATTCTTTACTGTGAGGGTGGTGAAGCACTGGAACAGGTTGCCCAGAGAAGATGTGGATGCTCTATCCCTGGGAGTGTTCAACATCAGGGTGGATGGGGCTTTGAGCAGCTTAATCTAGTGAAAGGTGTCCCTTCCTGTGGCAGGGGTGTTGGAACTAGATATCTTTAAAGTCCCTTCAAACCCAAGCCATTCTATGAATCTGTGATACCTTTTACAACTTTTGGCTTCCAACGGAATGAACAGTGATCCAAAACACAGAGAGATGCTAGTTCAAGTTTTACAAGAACTAAGTACACAGGATGCTGGATCCTCAGCTGCATTCATTCTAGCTAGAATGTTTGTGTGCTTTACCATAAACCTGAATGGGAACACCACAGTTCAACCTCCTCCAAAAGCTCCTCAGAAAAATGCCCACAGACTACTGCTGTGTCTCCTGGCTTCCTCTCAGTTTTGCTGCTTTACATTTTGCTCTTCTCTTAATGAATCAGATTCCTGAATCACCATCTGGATATGACTACACAGTCTACCCATCATTCCCCCCAAAGGCTGAGAATAAGGATGTGTCCACCAGCTGTAGCGAAGAATGAGATATATGAGAGTTAAACTGTTTCAGTCTAAACCCCTCTAGTGTGCTACCAGCCTGAAAAAAAAAAAATGGAGAGAGGGAGAGACTGTTAAATTTTTCCAGTAATCTGATGAGAAGAGAGAGAGACAGACAGAGAGAGTTCACTTGGTTAATTTCCTAGCCAGCAGCTACAACAGTGCTTCTATTAGGAGATATGAAAAGAGACAAAGAGATATAATAGCTATAGATTGGCTTTGTTGGCCAGAAGAAGTTCTAACTATGCTGGAGGGATGAGGAGGTATAGAGGCGTGCTCTCAAGGGATATTTTTTTACTTCAATATCATCATTTTGGTGCATCTCTAGCTGCACATTCACTTAAAACTGACTGAAAATAAAGGTTTTAACAGATCACATTGCCTGACCAGAAAGCTGAAATGAAAGCTGGAAAAATGCATTGACCTTGTGTTATTGTCCTTTGCATTGACTTTGTGAGATTCAGATTCAAATTTTGTTGGTTTTGGGCAGAAACCTTCCTTCAACAGATACAGTTGTTTCATCTAATCTTCACTCTGTTTTTCCCCTTATTAGAGAGGATGGGAATGTGCCAATTTGCTTTATAGTCTGCCCAGTCCATTGTCATTAGATTATTCTCAAACTTATTTGTCAAATCCCTTGTCCAAACCTTTCTTCTTGTACTACTTCATTCTGAACAAGAAACTGCACATCACTTGTCTCTTTCATTCATTCTTAAGCTGAAGTAGTACTGTCTCCCAAAGCACAAGCATTTGAGAGTTACACATTTTCACATTTCTCATCCATGTTAAATCCAAGATCATTTTGTTCCCCCTTACTGCCTCCCTCTTCTTCTCCTGACTGCTTGCCTGGATAAAAATAAAAGTGCCTTAAGCAAATCCTTTCACAACCTTATATATTGGGATGGTTAGACCAGAGCTCCTAACATGAGAGAACACATTTCCAGGAATGGGTGTGTGCTTGAGAGCGATAAACTAAACAGGACTGGGTACCTCCCAAACAGACCTGTTTTCATGAGCTAACTAACATCCATTTAAAATACTAAATTATTTTATTTTATTTCCATGAGTGTCTGACCTTTGGAGAGAGAATCTCTTACAAATTTATGTGACATCCTGTAACCATTGTCTCAGATACTTTTCCTTCCTGCAGACATGCACATAACAAAGAAGGTGAGTTAATATAAATCAAAAACAGAGAGATGCAAACAAAAAGGGACTCATTTGAAGACCTTGTTTTCTGAGATTTTCATGTGATTTTGTGCAAGTCAGAATTTTCCTGTGCCTCGGTTTACCCAGATATAATTTTAATTACTGTCATCTACAGTATTATAACAAGAGTGAGATTTTGCTAATTAGGTAAGTATGCCAAATACAGTGGTCATCTAAGACTTCATTGCAATGCTGCACAACTCAGAGAACTTCACTCTTACAGCCGTTACAAAATTTAAATATTGCTAGATACAGGCTCCAAATGTTGTACATTTTTAGGGTTAGGTCTACAGAGACATTTGGGACAAATCAATCCAATTTTTAAGCATTGCAATGATCCTTAACATCTCACTCATCTGCTGCCAAAATCTGAGTCTTTAATTAAATATACAGTGTTTAACTTCTTTGCTAGGAGCAATTGAACACTTCACCCAGAATGTCTGATAACCAAACGATTTGGACAATGTTCTTGGATGGGGGAGAAAAAAAAAGGAACAAAATAAAAAAACAAAAACAAAAACAAAAAAAACACCAACCCAACAAAACTAAAAAACTTCAGTCTCTGCTCCAGATCAAAAAATATAAAGATTTCAAAACCACTCTCGGACAGGGACTTAAGTTGAAGGTGTATTTATTTCTATGCACAACACCTCACAATGAAAGCCTGACTCAGAACTAGGTGCCCAGCTCCCTTGTGATTAAGAATCTCAAGAGACCCCTGGTCCCTGAGAGAAGAAATCAGCCTCTTGTCTGATATGCACTTTGTGAGATACCTAAAGCCTCCCGGTTTTAAAAGGTTCTTCTCTAGGTTCCATACTCCTTGCATTTCACATGTTGCCTGTGACACTGGGGACTGCGAATTTCACTAAGCTGTTAGGCACCTAAAAATTGCATGTTGCATGACCTAGGTCCTTTATGGATCCAGCCCCCAGTTCACTACATATTCCCATGTCAAGACTAAACTCATCCTCACGTAGCTGGGCTCACTGCTAACAGCCTATGACATACAGCTGAGGTCATTTTAATTCCCTCTAGTACAAGGTAAGGGATACACATGCAGGAGGTAGTTCATTATGGTATTATAATCATGCCCTGCTTATACCCCAAAGTCATTCACTTCCATTAAAGGCCAGGAGAGCGACTGTGAACTGAATCCCGAAATGAGTAAGTAGCACTGTTTGGGAAGAAGGTCGATGAGGTCATGGTGGTATTCATGGTGATGGCAGCCCTCATGAATTCACCTATTATTTTTTATTTCATTGCCTTCCCAGAAATCTTTCTGAGCTTTAAATAATTACAACCAGTGATACTATTTGTTTAGGATTTTGTTTCATTAACCAACACAGATTCCTACTCATTCCTCTTTTTTCCTAAATTTAAATATTCTGAATTATATGCAGGTTAAGCTGCTGGGCTAAGTGAGATTAGCAAAACAAGTGGTTCTAGGAGAATATCAGTTTTTACCATCAATGTAGTAATGACTGCAAGAGTTGTCCAGTAAAATCATTAGCATTTTCTTCTTTAACTCAGGAAAAGACATATACACGAGTCCTGAAGGATATTGCCTGGAGGCTATGAAAGAAGAAAAGACAATCACCTGCAAAAGGAATTATTAGAGGCATTTTGATATTTATCCGGTTTTTGTGTGAGTGATTTGCACTGCACAAAACTTTTGCAGGATGTGCTGGGCAGAGGCAATCTTAGTGGTTGCGTGCAGCAACAGGTACTCCCAGTTGTTCCTAAATTGGGGACTAATCAGTCCCACTTCAGGTCGTCAAGTGGAGAGATCCACCAAAGAAAGAGCATAGTAAGTCCAAACAGCCCTTACTCATCTGCTTAGGTTCAGTTCAGGCTATTTGATCAGGATATGAATTTGGGTAGATCAGAATTCTTTTCCTTGCTTTTCAAGGCCTAAAGAAGGAAAGCAAACTGACCTTAAAATCTGATTTTCTGCTTTTGTTGTGAAAGATAAAGAAGAAATTTCTAAAAGGAGATATGTTTGGAAAGACTGTCCAACTTTCTACTATCACTTATTCTTTCTTCATGAGACATTCAGTAAAAGAGAAGAGGAATAAAGAAAATTATGTCACTGAAATTGCTATTAACAGTTATATTTGACAATTGAAAATGGGAAAGTAAAAATCAAACACGTCACGTCCCGCCTGGAAAAATACACATTTTCAAGTCACAAATCCATTTCAAATACCTTGATAGTTACAATTCAGTATTTCCCCAAGGAAAATTAGAAGGCCAGTTCCTAGGTATGGAGGCCATAAGAACATTGTACTGTTTAACTTAACTGTCAGATCTCTAGGTAGGGAGACAACACCATTCACCATTAAAAATACCCAGTGACGTGCAGGATTTAGTTAGGGGGCACTACAGGGAGACATTGTGAAATGATGTAACGTGCAAGGTAAAAAGGAACCTTATCCAGGGACACTGCAGAAGGAGACCTAGCAGAAAGAGTGTCAAAGATTGATTTGGCCAATATTGATCAGATTAAGTAACCAGCAGTAAGAAGTCTTTTTGCAGATTCTAGCAGGCACTGCAGTCAAGCCTTGTGTTTAGTATATTTATTTTATATGGCATTTATTGTTTATGGCTGTAAGTGGTCAAGATCTTAATTTTATGTCTGGTGGAACCTGACACAACACAATGTCCTAACACCATGCTTGGGCACATGCACAGTACCATCTGTTAAACAGAAATGTTCCCTGAAAACCTGCCATCTAACTTTCGGACTAGTCCAACACTGCTTAACTCATGAGTGCTGACAAGATACACAGTATTAACTTATAACATTAATTTATTATTATAATTATTATTGGCTTTACTATTACTCTACCACCCTCCATTCCCAATAACAAATAGAGCCCCATTGTCCTGTGCACTGTAGAAACGTTATATAAAATAACATTCATAACTCTAGGCCACTACAAATGAAATAAGCAGAAATTGGATAGGCATTGATAATACTCTAATTAGTCCCAATAAAAATGCTGTAGTACTTGTTTGTCACTGAAACACCAGAATTTGCCAACAGTGAACTTACTGTACTGATCAACACAATCCCACACAGTTAAGAGTATGAGATTATCAGGGTTGCTGTAAATGGGGGAAGCAGGTCCTGTTCTACCAGCCAAGTATTTCTGTTCTGCATGTGTAGCCCCATTCTTCACTCATTTAGCCAAGGAGATATGAATTAATGGGCCAAACACTAGATACAGCAGGGAAGGAACTCATTAGGGCAAATTCACAAGCTCCAAGAAAGGCAACAATATCCAGGCCAATGTGCTCCTTCTCATTTTAAATCAAGACAAACCACAAAATGCTCCAACTTGCCTTTGTGAGAAAATAATTCTGGATCATATACTGATACAAGCCAGAAAGTCCAGAGTGCCACTAGACTTCTACAGCATAAGTAGTAAGAAGAGCAAGTCATAACAGAAGCAAAAATGGAGCCCTTGTGTATGGCTTGATTCCTTGACATTTTTTGGGTTTGGTTTAAATCCTTGCTTTGGGACACACACAAACATTTCAGCATTCTGAAATCTGTTTTGCTGAAAATAGAGACAGGAAAAGGGAAACGTACATCTTTAATTACTATCCTATTGTTGGTAGAATTTATAAATTATGATATTGTTACCTGAGGGCTTGCTGACAGACTGCATCGTTTCTCCTCAGTCTGGCTCTAATCCCAGCTTCTATTTTTTCTTTTAAATCCTGGAATGCAGACAAAAAAAGGGTTTCCTTTCAATAAACCAACTGTCTGAACCCAGATTACTGTGCTGTGTCACTAAAATAAAGGATCTAGCATTAATCTCCTCAGCTTTCAAACAACAATATAAAACATCTACAGTATTTCCTAGTCTCTTCCCCAGGTAATGGAATTTATTTCATACAACGATCCTTATGAAATCAGAGTAGAGCTCAGACTGGACTTGAAACAATTGATTTGCCTGGATGTTGTACCCACCATTGGTTAGCTCTTTAAGCCCTAGTCAGTAATTAGCCAAGGTTTACTTGCCCAGCACTCAGTTAGATGGAAAATTAAAGACTGGGTTTTTTTATTACTTGAGAAATGTATTGTAATATCTACTTGCCATAAGTCACTTCCAGTGCCAGTGTTTTGAGAAAAGCAAAAAGACCTAAACATAAATGAATGGAAATATTATCAGGAAAATAATTGGTTTTCAGTGGCAGGCAGGTAAGTAAAAAGAAGCCATTGTTGAGGAAATCTCTTTCCAGTTCATTTTTTGGTGTCCTGTGCAGTCATCCATCTGCATCATAGTGGAATAAATTCCTCTCCAACTCCCTCTGTGGGTTATCCATGCAGTTCCACTGCCGTGGGTAACCCACAGAAATCACCAATGACCTGAAGGAGTATGCAGAGTGTGCAACTGTGCCTCCACAGTCAAGGAAGCAGCGTGAGACTTTCCAGAGTCCTACAGGAAATGTTTCACTTCAGCTTGGATGGTTATTGTGCCCACCTACACACTAAAAGCAGTACTGGGTTTGGTTAGACAAAATGTATAAACCACATGTGCTTAAAGGTTTTCACTCAGCACACAACTCATTTCACTCGAACTCAGTATAGGGGCAATACAACATGAACCAGCAGCTCTGTTGGAGATGTCTTCATTTGGGTGAATCCAGGCCAATGATTCATAATCACTGAAGATGACATTGCTGCAAGCCTAAATGTGCTAATTCCTGGATCCAGGCCAAATTCACTGTTGATTATTTCTACTCCTCTTAGGTGAAATGCCTGCCTGGCTTTCAACTGGAGACCATAACCTTCATCATTGAGAACTCAGCACTCTCATTCCAGATAAAACTGTGGAAAAGCATTTGGACAGCTTAGTTATCAGGACAATGAACAGCATCATCAAACTTAATTCAGAAAATAGGTACAGCATAAAATATAAGAAAAATAATTCTTCCAAATACTTGCTGCAATTCTGCTCTGTACATAGAATGGAAAATATTATAGTTACAAAGCCCTTTCTTTTCTTGGAAAAAAATTCTGTGGCACTATAAAAACTACGTAGTATTGCCCAGATTTTATGGTCTGATCTTTACTTTCCTGTATTTAAATTTTTAACTTGGATGAAATCAAACTTCTTTGAAAGTAAGCAACCAAATCAGTTAGACAGAAACAGGATCTGAACCTCACATTTACAGCATCATTTGAAAATCAATGCAGAGGAAATTAACTCTATGACTTCACAATTAAAAAGACCAAACAGACTACTTCAGAAAAAGTTAGTCCCCCGGGGAAAAATGAATGTAACTGTCTCCAGTTATATAGAAGACACCAGACTTCTACACCAGGAAGATACAAAACATTGAAGGGGTTTTTTTCTTCATTTTTATGGTCTTTGCTGCTACAAGCAGAGAGATGGGAATTTGAAATTCCCTGGGCCCCCGTGGAACTCAAATGTATCCATATTCCTGTAATGCAGTTTCTCTGTATAAATGTACTAACCTCCCACTAAGAAAATTAGCTCTTTAATCACTTGAATCCAAATAAAGCATTGTTATATCCTAAAGGCACTAAAGTTCTGCACTTTTAAGAGAGTGTCTGAACATTTCCCAAATACACTTAGAGTGGGAGAAGTTCTTTTATTTAATTTTCTGTAATTAAAGAACAAGTCAGGTAGAAACCAAAGCTGTATTTGTGATATTGCTTGCTAACAGCAGAAGGTCTGCCTTCCTCAATCCTTATATTGTGTAAAAACCAACATCAAAAAGCATCAAGGAAGGAGAAAAAATATTGAAAATTCCCCAGTGTTATTCCCCATGAAGGAGAAACAGTCTAGGTTGAGACAGTAAAAGATATCTCATATTCTTTCTAAGTGCAGTTATTTATGTAACTTCAGGTTACAAGTTTGGCTTTTCAGGTTTGCAGTGACTGCTTGGATTTTTTGCAGAATAACCTGAATGAAATGGCTCCCTCATTCGTAGTTATAACGTGCTGACCACAGCAGTAAATTAGGCATGCAAAAGTGGAATGTAAAGAGAATAGCTTTGGAAGTCCTAACGTGACCTCCTTCAACACCTACAGGCTTCGGAGATCTTACCATCAAACCATCTTCCTAACATCTCTCTTAAAATAAGCACCAGATAAGCACACCATAGAGAGTGTCCATTGTCCTGATATATTGATATGACACTAATAATGAAAGAACTGTCTCTTTTGATGGGTCCCTCACAAGTTTGGCGGTGATGGAATTCTTCACAGTCTACTGCTTTCAGCAGTTTTCCCCCCTCTCAATTTGACTTGATTCCCTTGGACTTCATGCTCAGGAACTCTGTCCTTGCTCCTAAGGAAGAACACTTCATCTTTTGAGCCTGCTACATGAAAAACTTCCCCTTCAAGTCAGTGGACACAAAGGATTCATGGAAGTTAGCTAACTTTGAGACTGCACAGACAACCTTACACGTTGCCTCGGTTCTGAGCAGCTTGACAAGTTTGGTATGATTATAGTTGGGATCAACATTTCAATACAGCATAATTAGTCTGTCAGGTGATTAATTCATTGTGCATATTAGACTATCCAAGCTGTCCTCATTAAGCCTGTATTTCACTAACTTAAAGCTTAATTTTTAAGTTTATGACTAGTATCCTTGAAATCTTGGGGCTCTTCATATACGTAATGTTAAACACATGCATAAGAGCTGTAATAAATAGATATACCGGCTCTTTTATAGCAGTTTTTTTTTAAACTATTTATCATCATTACTTAATATTTATTTGCAGACTAGTTTAACTTACTTTTTTTTTTTGAAAGCTACACTATCCTTATGTCCTTGCTTTGCTATTTTTAGCCACTCATTCATAGTGCACTAGTGCTAACACCTCTAATCAGGGATCAGGGTCTCATCCCATGCTAGGTGTTGTACAAACAGAACCTAGTTGCAGAGAGTTTTAATCTAAATGCTACACATGGATATAGCCAGATCGTGAGCACAAGGCAACTACAAGAGAATGTGTGGCGGTGCAGGTGGCCGAAGCCACCCAGACCACTAAGGACAACACCAAACCCAAGCAGTGGTGGCTCAAGGCTTAAGCCTTATTTCTCACTCCGTAGTTAGGGTGAGAGCCCACAGTCCCCCAGTTCTGTGTTTTACATATTTTGTTGTGGTTGGTTCATGTTTTCCCCTCCCTGTTTTATGCATAAGATTATGAATATTCATCATCCCTGATTAATATGTATATGTTCTCGAAGGTTCTGTTTTACTCTATATCCTCTTGGTTCTCTCCCTAAGTCCCTCCTATGTATACTCCTCATTGGTCTATTTGCTGTCAATCCTGCTTTCGTTCCTTGTTTCCATTTGCTGTGTCCCTTATCCCCGCCCTTCCGATCCCTAGTATGAAGTGCCTGGACCCCCATTAAAATTCGGCTCTTCGTCCCTGTCCCCTGTGTGAATACACCTAGACATGGATTTAACATACAAGGAGTCCCCTCTCTCCTTCTCTGCCTTCACCTGTGCACCCGACAGACAGCTCAGGGAAAGCTCTCTCGGGTGAGGAGCTTGCCCCTGATTTTTGTGTGCCACCTTAATTTAAGACTCAGCAGCCAGACCTCCGGGCTTTTTACCTGGGATTGTATGCTTTAAGAATGCACAATAGATATACTAAGAACAATATCAGCTCTCAGTCAGAGGAGCCAAAGGTACATAACAGGGTGGTTTGTTACAAGAGATTGCAAAGTTATGCTTTTCTTACCTGGCACCTGGATTGCTGTGTTGAGAAGCATGGTTTATAAATATCTCAGGCAGCATTTCCAGTGATAAGGATACCAGGGTGGTACTAAACAGACCTGTTCACTTCTTAGTTCAGCCATATAGCTGATGAATGCCACTGCACCTTTGTGTGATGCTACAAGCTGGAACAGTCTTTGACGTATTTGGAAGTAGAGTGGCACATAACAGGCAACGTTTTTGAGTGAGGCTCTTACAGGCTACAGCAATATAGATATTCAGTGGGGATAATAATAACAAATGTAAATTGTATGTTCATGTGTTCACACAAAAGTCTATTCAGTTGCAGTCTACACCAGTAGATGTATGCATGGAATTTCACCTGATTTCAGAAAGGCTTACATATCATGTGAGAAAGATCAAAATGGGTTGGTTACTCTGGGTGGAGCTTAACTGTCATACTCTATTTCCACATCGAAAAAATACTAGCTTGCTCCCTATGTACGTAAACCTAGAAGTTAAGATGAAATAAAGCAACCGGGAAGACTGTCCCTAGTTTCACTGGAGTCTGGATGGATACCTTGAAGGAGCAGCTGGGAGTCACTGCATGTGTTGCTCTTGAATGTTAGAAAGTCACAAACAACTGTGTATCAAACACAAAGGAATTAAGATGTAAATATATATATATGCCACACTCACAAACACACATGCTCAGAAGCACCTACTGCAATGTACATCTTCACCTTCCTTAACTTCCAAAATTGGAGACTTATTTCTTTATCTGGCTTTAGTTAAACTTCCTCTACTGGTTCTGGCACTCATGAAAAATAAAAGAGTTGAATAGAGGGGGTGGAAATTCTAATTAGTCCCTGTCACAATTCATGGTGCTGTTGAAGGAGTTCACTGTATGCAAAGCAGGTTTGAGCTGCCCTAAGTGTCAAGCCCTGTTATGGCTGAAAGAAATCGACAATTCTTGGGTTAAAAGGCAAGAAAAACACACTATCTTCTCTTCTTTACAGATAACATCTTTTTGCTTAGTCAGGCTTAAATTGCCCATTACAGTGAGAAAAATAGTAAGGTAAAGGCTTATCTTAATAAGTGAAAGTAGTAGTAACAATAACATCATACATACCTTTTGTTCTATAGGAAAAATATTGTCTGCTATGTTCAGACTTAAAAATAAACAAGCAGCTAAATCAACGACAACTGCAATGCAACTTACTATAAATGCCACAGAAGTAAAGATAACACAGAGTTAATTCTATGATAAACGACTGAGCACTCTAGGCATAGCATCATTTGCTGATGCTGATTGGTTGCTGATATGAATCAAGAGCAGTTCAGGAATCCAAAGTAGAATAAAAAACAATGAAAGTTAGGATTTTTGTAGTTGCCTTTTAGTGATCTCTCTCTTTAGTACACTCCTAACTACAAATAACTTCCCAAAGAACTGCTTGGTGCACATATTATGAAAAAAAACCAATCTTTATTACACTCACTCATGTATTATCCTTTCACTTAAAGTACTGCACAGAGCACACTGGTTTTTGTGAACTTGTGCTAAACTTTTATTGGTAACAACACTCATTGAAAGGGAGAAGGGAAAAAAAGACCTGATGCATTTATCCAATTCTACATGGTCTGAGGGTGAGCAGGAATTAGTACTGATAAATAAATATTTTCATCTGAGCCAAAGATGTTACATTTTCCTGGCCACTCGTAGAACTTCTTTAATTTCTGGAGCAAAAACTGCAAGTGACTTGGCAGATGATCCTTAGAAGGAATTGATGTTCACAACTTTGTCACCAGCAGCTGTAGTTACTCTGTACAAGGTTTTCTGGGATGTATGTGTTATAACTGCATCACCACTGAGACTGTACACGATGACATCCTCCATTTTGGAAAGTGAGCATCTGGATTGCTGATTACAGAACAAATTGGTGAGCTGAAAGACACTGCAATCTGTTACTCTTGTATCTATACAAGCATTAAATCAGCTGTTGAATTTGAGCTTAATAATGGCATCAGAAGAAGACTGAAAAACTGTTGATTTGTTACAAGAGGGACTTTTGATGTCTTCCTGTAAGCTTGAGTGTTCTCAAATTCATAAGCCTGTACTGCCTGTCCTACAAAACTCTTTCTTTTGGTTGACTTACTAGCAGCATCTTATCTCACTTGGTCAGATCTACAGGGGAGACATACAACAGACTGGGACAAATTATAGGGATCTGAGGTGTATGTGGTGGAAAAAATCAGGACTGACACCCTCCCCCTCCCACAGACTTCTCAGTGTTGTTCTGAAAGAGGAGAGCAGAATTCTTTGCATTCGATGTTTCTACATGTGCCACCCAGAGCACTGACAGCCCCTGGATTAATTATGGGGCCACAACTTCTACCATAACTATCTCCACTAACACTGCTCTCTCTGGTGCACTGTTATCCAAGGTAAATTGGACCATCAATACACTAACCAAAAACGTCTTCATTAGCCATTATTGTACAAAGAGCCAAAGTGTTCATAAAAAATCAGGACAGATAAATTTCTTGGTAAGTGGCTGAAACATCCTTGGCATTTCTAGAGCTATTTTGCTGCTCAAGGGTTTTCAATGTGATGCTCTGATGATAGAAGAACCACTTTTATCAAATATTAAGCTACTGTAAATTTACTATAATTGAATAATTTGCCTCTTAGCTTTGGTTCACTAAAACTGTAGCAAGGTTCTCATCTCTAAGTGATCGTTCCACAGTCTGTTTCAATATATGTCATGTTAGACAAGGCTCATATATAGTACCATTTGAGATTAGTAATTCCAAAGCCAAAGAACCTTGTAAAAGATCTGGATGATTGACCATAAAGTATGTAAGTATTTAGTCAAATTAAATTGCGATTAGGGCTTTCAGCTCCATATTTAAAACACAAAAAGTTGGATAAATCTTTGCTACTTTAGAGAAGTACTATCTATGAATTCGAATGAGTAAAGCAAATCCCACACAGACTTTTAGGAAAAGAAATTAGGGAAATATTTGTAATTTTCTGTGGCCAATTCTGTATAACAAAAGCGTGTATACAGGTTTTTCCATCCCTGGAAAAGAGAATGGTGACTGCAGAATAACTCTATGAGATATTTTTTTCTCCATGAACCCAATATTAATGTTGAATAGATTTTTAGTCCAGTTTAATTTAATGAAAGGGAAGACCTTACACTGTTTGGCAAGACAGAATTGTGCCCAGGTTTTCCACAAATTACTGTCAGTACAAAGTAGAGCTGTCCTCACTCTCTGTGATGCAGAAGAACCTGAGCATGCCAAGTAATCACCTAAAGACTCTGTGATCTCAGAGAGCTTTCAGGTGTGCTGTTGTAACCCTTTTACATCCAGTTTCTGATGGAACCTCAAAGCCGGGCACTAACTAACATTACCCTCCTATCCTGATTTTTTTTCCAGGAGTGGGGGTTTTTTGTTATTCTTTGTTTGTTTGTTTGTTTGTTTGTTTGTTGGGATTTGTTTTTTTAGGTATTTTTTGTCCCAATGTCTTTCTGTAAAATAAATGGCATATAATGTATCTGTTGTACTTCTGTCAATGTGAAATGTGAAATTCCCATGTCTATAATAAGTTATTTCTAATTTCAGAGGTAAGTGTAGATATTGTATTGATTCTATATGCTGTCTGCCATCTTAAAGATATCAGTGAGCAGGAAGGACAAACTGTATCTGTCACAGGTAATCACTCTAGTTCTTGGAAATACCAAACCTGAGAGAACTATGAATGTAAGATTTGATCCATATCAGAAAAATAACTCATTGAATGTCATTGAACAATTAAATCAAATTCAATTTAGTGCATGTTTTTTATAACAGTCATTGTTTTTGCAATATTTAAGATCTGTCTGCAAAGAGATGCACTAACAATTTAGTGGAAACTTCTTCAACGTAAATGAAAGCATTGGAAATAGTCTGCTAAAAGTCTTTTCTGGTCTTCAGTTTTCAAGACCAAAACTATTTGGTAGGTTTTGACTCACTGTGATATGTGCTTAAATTTGGGGTGCAATAGCGAATATTTTGTCCAAAGCTACACTAGCAGTAATAATGTGTGTTTTATCTAATTGCTCTTTAGAGTTTATTTTAACAGGAATAGTAAAAAGCAGCATAATTGAAGCAAATTTTCTGCTTGCTACCATTCATTGTTTGCCATTGTTTGGACAAGAAAGTAGAGGACATTAGAAATCATTAACAAGTAGCTTTTTTCAGGTGAATTTCTCAGTACACGATGGAAAGAAGGAGGTAAAAGTGTCAGAAAAGTTGTGTAGTACGTACCTTCACATGTACGCACTGTGTGCTCACAAGAGACCATTTTAGAAACTGAGGTGTAGGGGCAGGAAAAGATTTCTTTTTTCTCCCAAACATACTCCTACAACACATGGGATTCCTGCAATTGTCCTAAAGGGATCTGCATGTCTAATATGAGTGGAGGTTATTGCAGAACAGCTCCAAAATTCATTCTGAAGGTCTACATATCCCATAGCTGCATATCCACATGCACTGGCAGGAGAATTGACTGAAACCAGCAAATTCATGGTGAATATTGGGAACATATTTGGAAAAGTCACTGCTGAATTGGTTAATAAGTGAATTAACACCAAAAAAAAAAAAAAAAAGTTGGAATGCATTTGCTTTTCCAGTTAGAAAAACTGACTGTGTTCAATCAAAGATCGCAATTTAAATACTAAAATGCAATCCAGCTGTAATCATGATCATTCTTTCTTGTGCCAGATCCATAAACTTTAAATGCTTTCATACTCTTGGGATGTAAAGTACTTTATTGCTATTCTCCATCTCTTTTTATTTATCGTAATCAGAATTGCTGTATTTAACTCCTAATCCATCCAGTCCGAGGGTTAAGTGAAGCTTACTCTGTTGCTAACATATCAGGTTGGACAGAGTACAGTGGAGTAGCAGAAAAAGTTCATTTACCAATTATGCCAACTGCCTTTTCATTAGACTGTAATTTTCTGACTGCTGTTCTGTGGTGTTAAGTAGTTATCAGGGTATTTGCTTTGCTTTAGAAAAATATTTTTACATTTATCCATTAAAACTCTGCTTCTCATTTACTGCAGTTTCATGTAGTTCATTCCTTGCTGGTTTTTTTTTGTTTGTTTGGTTGATTTTTTTGGGGGTTTTTTTGGTGTTTTTTTTTTTTTTTTTTTTTTTTTGGGGGGGGGTTTTTTTGGTTTTTTTTGGGGTTTNTTTTGGGGGGGGTGTAAGAGGCTGGTTTTAAAGGAGGTTGTGGAGAGCGCTGGTGCTGTTTCCATCAGAATCTTTCAGTTCCTACAGCTGTGTTAAGTCAATGAAGCAGTCAGTCTTGTCTTAAGCAATTTTGATCTAATCAAGAACTGTGTTCTAACACCCTTGGCTGCACTTGTACTTCTATCATGGCAACATTATGAGTTATTTTTTTTCTTTTGAAATAGCACATATGCTACTATGCACTAAGAAAAGTCTGAATAAAAGCAGCCAAAGGCCGAAGTCTACTGCCAGTGATGTTGCTGTAAAGCTGGAATCACAGCCATTGACTTCAGTAAAGCATCTCCAGATATACACTAAGGTACCTGAGAGCAGAATTTGGCGATACAACATTTTCATTGGATGTGAGGTTCTGCAGACAAGGCCTTTTCTCAGCATTTTTACTGCAGAAAGATGGGAATATAGCCTCACTTTGCCAAAAAGGGTAAACCCAGCAGACTACTCCTAGACTGCCAAGTTCTCTTCTCATGCATCTTAGGAAATATCTGAAGCAACTGAAGTGGTTGGATTTTTTTTCTCTGTAATTGGCAGGCCAAAAGGTTAGAGACTTCATGCCAAATGTATCATTCCTAGCTTGGTAATGGTTGAAAAAGAATCAAAGCTTTTGGATCCTGGGTTTTGGATCTCTCCCTGCACTTCCTTCCTTTTGGAATAAAGCAGGACAGAGCATGGCCCGGGCATGTGTCTGACAGTGCAGAGCACACACTGCAGAGCTCCCATCAGGTTTGCATGTGTGGACCTTAGAGCTCCTGGTTCAGGTCATCATCTCTATTCTGAGAAATCCTGTGGTCAAATTCAAAAAGAAGCCTCAAGGACTGATACTGGACACAGATAGCATTGAATGGCTGGACCTGTGCTCTGGAAATTTCACACTGGGCTAGCACTTTGGAGACCTTGAGGCGCTCAGCAGAATCTTCCATGTATATATCTATTTATCTATTTATATATCCCTCCAGATATTTTCTAGGGAAGATTGCAGATACCCAGAGACTGTCTTATGGGTCTGGACTCCTTCTCATCAGCCAAACACCAACAACTGTCTCATTGTCTAACTTTAAAATTAAACTCCCTTGCTTAACTTTAAAGTATTTAAATCTTGGACTTAGATATTTTGTAATGCATATGTTAAAATGTTTTATGAGTGAGGATATACGTCTAAAATTTTTCACAAACTGTAACCTATACAAATGACCACTTATGAGAGGAAAAAATATCTTTTCATGGAATTATAGTAGATTTGCTATAACTTACCTAGTTTTCTAAACAGTCCAGAGTTGTGAAGACAAGGAGGCAGAGAGATGTCATATGAAACTGTTCTAGCCTTTGCTACCCACAGCCTGCAAGCCCTATGTTATATCATTTAGGTGCACAATTTTAATTGCCTTTTATTTTCATTACAAAATCTTGATTTCTTTTTGTCTGTTTTTATACTGATACATGTGCAAAAACAATTTCCCCATTTTAAAAAAAACTTTACATGGTTTAATTTCTGACTGCTCTTCATGTTCTTTGAGATTTTAAAGAAGAGAAAGATTGTTAAAGTATAATGTGTCTGTGTTATCAGATAACAATATCTGACAGGAACCATGCAAGTAAATGCAAAGAAATTTCCAGTATGTCTACAAGGAAGTGTCTTGTATGTAATTGGATTTACATTTTTGGGAAGACTCTTAGATCAGGCCTAGGATTAGCCCCTCAAACACAGAATGAAATAATATCATACTGGAGACTTTTATTTTACCTCCTGCGGTTGCTAACTGATTAAATTTAAACTCTGGTTTTTAAAAAATTACTCCTCTCTGCACATTGAGTATCTGCTTCCATTACAATAATAAAACAGAATCTCAGAACAATTTTGATCAGAAGGGAGCTACAGAGTTCACACAGAGTTCACCTGACCCACGCTCAAAGCAAGGCTAACAGATGAGCTTTTAGGCCAGCTTTGTATAAAGTCAAAACTATTCCAGGTTTAATTATATATATCTGGGATCCTCTTTGATTCAATTTAATTTTTATCCTTTGAAATTTTTGCATACTTCTATTTTCATTCCCAGACCAAATTCCAAACAAAAAATGTCTTTTGAATCATTTCATACGACCAACTGAGTATTACTAGAAGGCAGGAAGGAAAGAAGAATGGATTTTAGGTACACATTATAAGATTTTATAGACACAGGGATTTTGCATTTTCTCTAATGACCATCATGTTTAGGTAAAGATCAGTATAAAAATAAAATATCAAAATCTTTAAATCATCCTTATCAAAGATTGCCGATTAAAATTTGATCCTTCAACCTTGTGAAGTTATTCAATTCCATTTTGATGTGGTGCTAAAGGGCCATTGAGCGAGGATACTATTCAGCAGTCTTGAGTATTTCAGTTCTTGCACTGAAAAGGGTTAATTGCCTATTATATAAAGTTTTTGAGAGAATGCCATTCTTCTGTGTCAAATCCTATTTTCATTGCATTCAACCTTATTTTAATGACATAGAACTGGACAAATGGGGAAAAACACCCATGGCACAATTTCTACCAATGAATATTTCAGCAGGTGCCTCTTGGCTAAAAGTCTAGATAAAAGCCTTGCTCCAGGCAAATTAAGAGTGGAAGAAAAGACTTCTAAGTACTGAGAGCTTATGAGAAAAGAACGAGCATAGAACCCTAGACATGATCCTTTCAATCAAAAATCTAGAGATCACAGCAAAAAGGCAATTACAGTGGCTCCTCCCTTGTGTTGCAGTCTGTATTTTGCTGCTGTTTACAGCGAAAGTTTCCAACTAGGTGAAATGCTTAGTCTCCTCTTTTTAGATGTTTAGTTATAGCAGTTAACAACACTTTTTCCTATTTTTTAGAGCACAAGCGAGTCTCTTACAGGACTCCTTGTAAATGTTGGGTGTAGGCTTTTACCTTTAAACTCCTCTGAGATGGTTTATTCAGGAGACTACAGAAAGGACTGTGTTGCTGTAACATGTTGACATTATAAAATAAATCCTGATAGGAGCTAAAAACTGGGCTTAAGCCTGCAAATGCATAGCCCTGGGTAGTCTTTCTTCTCTGGGATTTCCTTTGAACTCTCTGGCTTTGAGAAGCTTCTGAGTGCTGCTGAAAAGCACAAAGGTGGGATCATAACTGGGATAGCAAAGGAGAGCTGCCACAGAGAAGGGAGAGCTGAAGTGGGCATGAGTTACAGCAGTGGGGTTCTCAGGCAAACCAAAAGGAAAAGGCACAGAAGTGTGTAAGCACCATAAATACCGTGGGGCAAAGCATGGTGAAGTTGGAGAAGTTGGGGCATACAGTAACAACTTGTGAGTAAAACAAAAAAACCCCAGCCATCAGCCGTAGGATTTCCCCTAGGCATACAATGGCTCTGCGATTCTCTTCCTGTGCCTTGTCTTGCAGTGCAGTCCACAATTCTGAAGGGCATGATAAAAACCACATGAAGCATGGCTGGGGTGGGCATACACTGCACCCCAGCTGTGCCTCAGCTCTACAGATAGGATGGCACCTGCTTTCTTCTTGCCATTTGATATGCAGGCATTAACTCTTCCTATTGATTTCAAAGATGGCTCCATTAAGAAAAGCACAAATTGAAGCAAACCAATGAACAGATTAGCTGAAACACTATGAGTTTCTTGGCAGATCTAAAATGTCAAGACCAAACCTTCTACTATCTTTACCAGGAGTCATAAGAAGGATGTGTTTTTGCCCATATGTTTCTGCACCATCTTTTTTCCATTTATTTGCTTTTCTTGACTTCTTGTTATTTGTTCACACTGATCACTTTCCTGTCCATTAAAATTCTCCCAGACATATTCCATGCCACTTCTTTTTTTTGTATTTTACTTTCCAGCTCTGTTCTTTTTGTTTGTCTTTTTAGCACCCTTCCACTTCCTGCCTTCATCCTAATACTGTAGAAATTGTTTTGAAGGGAATAGTCCTTTATTTCCTTAAAAAGGACCCAAGAACTATGTTGTCTCCTTTAAACTGCCTGCCAGGAAAAAAATTTGTTCAAATTTTCATCTCTCAAAATTTTTGTATTTTGTTCTGTTGAAATATATCAACAATGTAAATTGTTCCCCCAAATGACAAATCCTGTCACAAAAATTGTTGTTGTGTCAAAAACACCATTGTCTTAGGAAAAAAATATTTGAGCATGACATCTTTGGCCAGCTTTACAGAATACTCTTTCCACATCTCCATACCTCAGGGTTCTTTCCCTTGCTTTCAACTTCTACAACAC
Source organism: Pachycephala philippinensis (assembly GCA_013397055.1). Lineage (NCBI taxonomy): Eukaryota > Metazoa > Chordata > Aves > Passeriformes > Pachycephala > Pachycephala philippinensis. The sequence goes on from VWZT01013390.1 coordinate 698,420, forward strand.
CCTTGATATTCTCTGCATTATGTTACATTCTTCCACAATTCCCTCATTCCTGTACCCACTACTTTTCTGTGCTGTCCGCTCTTCAGTGGAGTTGGATAGGAATGGCTGTCTAAAAAGAAGGATCATGCAGTTTTGTTTAATGCCAGGGAGTATATGGCCATTTTTCTCTATACTCTATTTATGTGTTATCAAAGTCAAAAGTTGTACACAATGCCCACTGAAACCTATCAGCAGTGTTTCAATTCCTAAAGGAAAAAGTCGAATTACAGAGGTGTTAAGATAGAGGCAGCTTTGGAGGAAATTTAATATTTTTTGGAGCTAATGAAGCCAGATTCATTTAGATGGACAATTGATATTGCATAACTGTAAGAGATGAAATACTCGTTAATATTTTACTTTTAACAAAAGTCAAGATTATAACATCATTTTCAACCAAACGTAACTAGGAGCTAACCCACTGGGAGACTGTAGAGTAGCTGTTCTTAAATTTTAATTTGTTGAAAATTGTATTCTTGCTATTGTTAGTATTCCACAAAAGAATCATTGAAGCTTCAACTCATCAAACCAGGCTAAGGAGTGTCTATTTTGCCTTCCTTAGCAGCGCTCTTCAATTAAGTCTTTATGAAAGTGAACCACAAAGTCTCCAGCAGCATGGAAAGCAGCTGATGTTTGTATGCTAGCATTATCAATAGCTTCTGTAATTACTTCCACAATAAGTGGCCCCCAGGTGCAGAGCATGAGGGAAATATGGTAAGGAATAAAATAAACATTGCTAAAATTTGACTGATTTGAAGAATACTTATTTTTATAGTGTTTTTCATGTATTCTTTTATTTTTAATAAGGCTATAAATTCTTAGTCAGAAGCTTCACCTTCAGCAGGAGGAGTAAACCTGTTAACTTGCTAGTAGAGATACTAGCACAAGAATGGAGTTAAATATTTCTGTGTTTGACAGGTATCATTTGACATCTAGCCATTTCACTGACAAACTCTAGATTGTAGTGCTATAACAAAAACTCTAGTCACTCCTCATGACCACTTTTACTTTTACTACAGATCCACTTTTATGTCATCAGCAATCATGGATTCCATTGACTATTATTGTTAGTATGTCCAAACAGAAACACACCTGAAAATCAAGCCATGTGATTACAAGCCATGGAGTAGTTTTGGTGTACAAAGAATATACCGTCCTGGGTACATTCTTTGATCCAACTAAAATTCACTGGCCACTGGCTATGAAACACTTCTCAGGTCCGCATCATCATCATCAAATCCTTTATGGCCTTTCACTGAGGCAAGCCAGAATTCATTTATCAAATTAACAGAGAGCAATCTGCATAGAGACAACAGTGTGCACAAGCTTGGGAGGATAAATAGGATGTTGACTGCATGGAGAACAGCTGTAATCAGAATTAAGACTTTATTCTGTGAGACCTTATTCAAGGCAAAGGCAGCAAATGATTTGTGATAGAATTGAGTGTATGACATGTCCAAGATAGTATTATGGTTCAGTTGTACTGAGCTGTAATCACACAGAGCTTCCATTCCAGGATCAGAAAGGGAAGCAGCATAATATACAGCTAATCATCTATTTCACCTTTTTGTCTTTACTGCTTCTGTCGTTTAAAATGGCATTCCTTAAGCAACAAGAGATTGTTCTTGGGACAAAAAAAGGATCTCAGATTTGTGTAGTTTTCTGGGTGCAATAGAAACTTTTGATTCATGACTGAACTACCTTATATGTAATAAAGAAGAATGTATCTCTATTTCAGAAATAAATGTAACTGGTCTTTCAGGTACAGCAACTGAACATAGATTATGAGTATTCAGTTGCACAGAAAGCATTCCAAGCTAAATTTTCCTCATATGTAAGTAGCTAAGTTTGTAATTAGATGCCTAAGCTTCTTAGGTATTTAACATCCACTGAATACCAAGCACTTTTTATAACAGACTTTGAACAGGCACTTTAATGACACCTACAAGGTACTTAGCTGGAACTTTAATTCCTTTAAAAACAAACAAACAAAAAAAAGCCCAACAATAAAAACACTCCAAACCACACATACACAAATATAGACATCTTAAAAATATTACTATTTTTAATTATAAATTGAGCTGGTTTATTGTCCAGTTTGCCTTGACAGTTCAGGGGTTAAAAGCTCTACCCTTAGCTGCCAGGTGTCCTTGCAGATGCTGTTGGGACTAAATACAGGGAATAGTCACATTATCTTCCGGCTGCCTGGAACACAGCAGGCAGCCTAATTGGAGAACAAACCTTCTGAAAGGAAAGTGTTAACAAGCCTAATTGTCAGCACCAGCCTGATTAACTACAAGGTGAAGTGATATAAACCAGAAGCAGAGAAAGAAGCAGGAGAAGGTGCGAAGAAAGGTTTAAATAAGGCTAGTAAGTTTGTTTCTCAAGTTTTTTGGGGTTTTTCGCTGCTATTTCTTCTACCAGGGTTACAGACTGAGAGAAGCATTGTAGTGTTGGGGAGTGGAGAGCATTAGCTGGGAAACCAGGCTTTGTCTTAAGATGTTTGCGATTTGAATAAAACCTGATCTTTACCTTGTCAGGCAGCCGGCAAGTACTTGACCTGAAACCCTATTGTTCCCCTTGCATTCCTAACATGATTCAGTGACAGAAACTGAGCCTGGCAACTAGTAATAATGGCATTGGAGAAACTGACTGAGAAGAATTTTCATTAATAGTTTTTCATTATTTTTTCCCCTACCATCCTGGTTCCACAAATCAGCCTTCACTCAACCCTGAGATCAGTGAAATGTGAGACATGAATGCTTTCCATCTTACTGCCTCTAGCTCAGCTGCAGAAACAGAACATCACAGCTTGTATAGGTAGAAAATCTTCTCCTTAAATGAAGCAAGGTGAAACTCTCTGCTGTTTACTAAGTCTTTTAGATGACAAAGGGTTCCCACACTAGCATAATTGCTCAGTAGGTAAGCAGTACAGAAGCTGTTCCATTTATGGGGATAGAATAGATCTTTGATATTATGACTCCAGCTCATATGAGAAAGCTCCAGCTCCTTCTGTGGCAGAGGAGCCCACAGCTGTGTGGAGTCCATTTCACTATTGACTGTTCCTTAGTGACTTAAATGAAGCCTCTGGGTTCTTGATGAACCAATGAGTCTTGTTCTGCCCTGCAGAATGCAATAGTAGCCAATAATAGCTATGTCCAGCCATCTCCAGGAGGTGATTTCATTTATTTACCTTGAAACCCCAAGCTGCTGCTTTTGCTCATCCCATTTTGTATACCCCTTTAGTTCTAATTGGATTGCTCCAGCTCTCATGGATGAGTAAGCTGGATTCAGAACTGGGGCTTCCCCATTTGTAGTGAGCTGGTGCAACGGCAGCAGTTGGGACCATGCAGAGTCAAGTGCTTTACCTGCAGGAGAACCCCTCAACACCTCATCAGCCCCTTCACAGCACTGTACCAGACTGTAATGGCCAATTTTAGTCCACTCATGTGGAGAAGGAGGGAAATGGATGTCCAGGTAGGACATTTTCCACATAGAGCTACTCCTTACCTCTTCAATGGAAAAATTAGCAGGTTGGTCTTGGCACAAAAGTTGCTATTTGGACCTCATTGCTTTAGAGATTTTCGTCTTTGGTACTAATCCCAGCAACATGTATTTTCAGACAGTAATTCTATCTTTCTTGGTACTTTCTTGACTATGCTAAACAACTTTTTTTTTTTCTTTTTTTTTTCCTTTCTTTTTTTTCTTTTTTTTCCTCAACGCACTGCCATGTGATTATGTATTGAATAACTCTCTTCCACATCTGTTCCCACTGATATTGAACAAGGATGTTCCAGTGTTCCTGGAAAAAGATTACCAGAATTCAACACAGTATGTCAGACTGGGGTTTCTCAAAGTCAGTGAGCAGTGATGAAAAACTTAATACTTTCTTGGTTCTGTTGGTTATACTTTTACTGGTATATAATCAAACTGTACAAATGGCCCTCTTGGTGAGATTCAAACCTGCATCTGTCCATTTTTTCCTGAGTCATTGTCAGCAAAGGCAGAGCTGTTTTGGTCAACTGCTCAGTGTCTGATGTGATGAGTGAGGACTGACTGACACATGCAGAATGTAAACTTCTTTTGAATTAGAGCAGTTGGAAAACAAGAAAGCAAGCAAAACTGTTGAAAAATGCCAGTTATTAGAGCTGGACAAATTTCTGCTATTAGATAATGTAATTATTCCCCAAACTGTACTTAATTATCAGGTACACAGATAAATTGACGTTTTTATTCCTTTTTTAAATATTGAAAATTAATTGAAAAAGGCTTTTAAGAAAGATAATTAAACAAATATGCTATGAAACAAGGCCATGTGCAATTTCATTTTATGTGTAAATTACATGTAGGCCCAAAGGGGATGCAGTCTTATTATACAGTTTGTTCCTCTATTAGCATTTCAATGGAAAGACTTTTCCTCCTGGTTCAGAGGAAAACAAGGAAAGCAAGAGATATATGCTAGGGCTACATATATATAGAGGGCCTGGAAAAGCTCCGTTATTCCTCCTCTCAACCCCTGAAAAAGGAATGAAAGAGGATAAGGTTGTGATCTCTATAGATGAGAGGAGATTGCAGAAGTGTGAAGTGCAGCTGATTTCATTCTGTAGTAGACTGGACTGCAACTTGAATCAGGTCCTAAGTCTTGATACTGTAATGTTAGTTCCCTGCTGGAATCTGTTCGTGGCAGGACCTCAGCACAGAGTACAAAACCCAGCAGAAACAGTTATATTGAACCTCTCTGCTTTTCCAGCACCTACCTTCTTCAGACAAATAAATGCAGAATTCAGAGAACTGTAGCTACTAATCCAAAGTGTTTAAATACAGTACAGAGCAGCTGTATTTATAGAAAATCTGAGAAAATCAGCTTCTGAGGTTTTCAGCTTCAGCTCTTCCCCTTTCACTAAGAAGTTCCTGACATCTCCCCCAGCCAACTGTGGTGTGTTTAGCCACATAATCATTATCCCCTTGTGGTTTTGTGCACTTTGGCTTCAAACATATAGACTGTGGTCTAAAGAAACAAGCTATGTTGTTCATTTTAAGTTCACACTGTCAGAAAGGACATACTGTGTGTGTACCATCGTGGACACATTAATTTGATCCAGAGAGGCTGTGGAGTCTTGCCTCTCTGGAGATATTCACAATCTGTCTAGACATGATCCTGTGCAACCTGCTCTCGGGGACTCAGCTTTAGCAAGGAGGTTGGACTAGGTGATGTCCAGAGGTCCCTTCCAACCTCAAACATTCTATGATTCTGTGAAAAATAGTTACTACTGTGAAAAGTAACAACATTTGCCATAACAACGAGGAGAGGACAAAGCAAGGTGGGTTCATTCAAGTGATGTGTAATTTAACATAGCAAAGCCTGCTGTAATCTAGAACAGGCAACATCATACTGAGGAATGGACAGTGTCTCCTGACTCTAGTTTCTCAGGAAGAGATTTAAGAGTGGGAGTAGAAAAAAAAAAAGAAAATTCATTCTGAAGATGAGAAAAGTGTTTTGAGCTGAGAAATTTATTTATTTAAAAGCTGGTTGAGAATTGCCCTGAATTACCTTCCTGGAAGATGACTCCAGCTGCCAATGACCATTTAAATTTAACAGAGTAGATCAGAACTGCAACAAATGACTAGCAAGTGAAGCCAGATAAACTTAAACTGGGAAGATATCAAAAATGTTTAACAGTCAGGGTAGTTAACTACAACAACAAATTAGCAAAAGCAAATGAAGGATACTTCATGTACCAATTTTTCTGCATCAAGGCAGGACAACTCTCTGCATTAATTCAAATATATTATTTTGATTAATAAAGAGACAATTAAGAGAAAATAGGTTGCCTGAGATATATGGGAGGTCAGGCTAGATTATCTGCTTGGCCCTTTCAGGCCCTAATATTTCAAAAAGTGAATTACTTTCAATTTTTTTCCATACAGACAGAAAAGGAAGCTTTCTATGTTTCTCCACTGGGGAAAATAATTTTCCAAGTAGCTGTAAAGAACACTGCTACATTACGGGAACTAAAGACAGACCTAAAGATAGTGATTAGCAGCCTTCCAGATATACTATATTTTGCACAGAAGGCTAAACAATGACTGTGTAATTGTTGACTACTGTTTACTGTAATAATCATCATTGTCACCCTCCTTCTCCTCCTCTCACATTGCATCTACCTGTTGTCTTTCGCTTTGTATTTGGATTAAGTGAGACAAGAAGTTTTTTGGGGGTTTTTTTGTCATTAAAATGCAGACTTGATCTCTGCCAGGAACCTCTTGCTATATCTAGCAGATAATTATACAATAATAAGTAAGTACCTAAGTACTTTCACCTCTAATGAAAGGTGTCTCTGCCCATGGCAGAGGGTTTGGAACTAGATGATCTTTAAGATTCCTTCCAACCCAAACCGTTCTATGATTAATAGAGGGGAAAATTGGGTGAAGTCTCTTTTTTACATTACCTAAGACGTTACTTTCTTTCCAGTGCTCAATGCTGCAGCCAGCAAATGAACGAACCAAAAGTACCATTATGTGTTTGAGCCACAAAAAACTACTCAACTAACAATTTTTTTCAAGTCCTCAGATTATCCTAATATGATTAGTGGTTTGCTTAGCACTTTCTAGGAATACCTGTGCTCTCCAAACTTTGTCATTTGCATCATTTATGCAATAATATAAACTGCGATAAAGTGAGGTAGTACATCACCATGTCCTGTCAAAAGAGAAAAGTGGCAGTAATGGCACTTTTAATAACAGTAATGATGCCGTCAGTTTCCGCCTTCCCAAAGCACGTAAGAAAGAGCTCTATGAGAAAGAAGAATTTGTGTGATATCGTCCAGCTTTTTATGGTGCTGGACTTCAGTAACATTTTTACTATATAAAATTGCAGCATATCTTTGACACTGTTGAAGCAGACTTCCCCATAGTTCTCTGCAACTAATTTGTGTCTAGAAAGGTGGTTTTATTGGGTGTATATCAGCTTGTTGTATGTTGTATTTTCCATTCTCCTGGGACTGAATTTTGCCCTTTATTTCAAAGGCTTTGTGATTTCAAAAGTCTAGAGTAAGGTTCCAGTATTTTTATCTGTGAACTCACAGTTTTTTATCAACATTTCTTCTCAGCACTGGGGTAATTTAAACATCTAACATTTTTGCATCTAATGAATTACTAAGTGAAGTCATACACTTTTAACTGAATGGTCAAGCAGCCTGCTATTCCACTTGCTTTGTAGATGTTTTTTTCATGAAATGTTTCATGGATCCAGACACCCTCATTTGTCTCCTTTCTGGAGCAAGGTCAGCTGTTAAGATCTCAGATCTCCTGTTTTCCCGCAGATGCCTTTCTATGGGTTTCTGAAAGAGTACAATGATAGCAAATGTGCTCCTTTTTCTGTCTCACTGAAACGGCCAAAATTATTTCCTCCATTCTCTCTCTTTTAAAAGAGTTGTGGAGATGATTAGGTTTTGGGTCATAAGCTATAGGTGTGATTTCCCACTGTTTCTGCTTAGAATCTGTTTTGTAGATTTCTGGTCTCTTGCACGCTCCAAAGACATTTTCATCAACCATTGCTAGCAATAGCTTTTTAATTTCTTTACACAATCACTGAACATTGAAAGAAGTCAGAAATTGACATTAAAAATACCATTCTGAACACACAATCAATTAGTTTACTAATAAAAGACAAATAGCACTTGCACGCAAAAGCATGTTTTGTTTAGAGCTATGTGGCTATCTCACAAATGAGATCTTTTCTGAAACATGCTCTCAAAGATTTATACCCCAATTGGTTAAAAGAAAAGATCTAGCAGAGTCTTAAGACCTTCTCAATTCCGATTTTGTGGTACACCTATGTGCTTCCTCTACAGGGAGGATGAGGAAGAAGGTTGGTCTCTCTGAGTACTTCCCCGAGTTGGAGCCCCAGGGATGCACCCCGGAAGAGAGACCTGGGCAATATGCCCAGACATAGTGGTGGTGACAGAGCCTCTCACGGCATACAGTCGTATATCAATGGACAGGAATAGAGTGTATTGTTGACTACAGCATTTTCATTCAGGTCTGGAGTTTAACTCTTCCCAATTGTTCTTGTTTAAGTTTGATGCCTGGTGTATATAAATCACTGAATTGCAACATTACAGTTTAAAAAAAAAAACAACAAAACTTCTGAAGAGTCAATGGGTGATTTAATTTCAGTGATTTTCAACATTTTGGATATGTGCTGGTTTTGGCTGTAGTAGAGTTAACTTCCTTCCCAGTGGCTGGTATGGGTGGGGCTATGTTTTGGACTTGTGCTGAACACAGTGATGAAAATGGAGAGATGTTTTTGTTGTTGCTGAGCAGGGTTTACACAGAGCCAAGGCCTTTGTTTTCCCTTACTGCCACACTGGTGAGGAGACTGGGGGTGCATGGGAGGCTGGGACAAGACAGCTGGGACAGGTGACCCAAATTGACCAAAGGGATATTTTGGACTATATGGCATCATTCTCAGTATACAAAGTTGATGGGGGAAGAAGGAGAAAGAAGTAGGGAGTGATGGTCTTTGTCTTCCCAATTAACCATTACATGTGGTGGGACTCTGCTCTCCTGGAGGTGGCTGAACACCTGCCTGCCATGGGAAGCAGTGAATCAATGCCTTATTCTGTTTTGCTTGTGTGTGTGGCTTTTGCTTTTCTTATTAATTTTCTTAATCTCAGCCCATGAGTTTTCTACCTTTTACCCTTCCGATTCTCTCCCCGATCCCACCGGTGGCACACTGAGTGAGCAGCTGCCTGGGGCTTGGCTGCTGGCTGGGGTTAAACAACAGGGTAATATGGAAAAAAAACCAGGGACAGGGTACTGAAAGCTACAGGGCTATCTTCATGATCAGGTTGCTAAAGAGTGAAAATGTGACTTTGAGGCCAGTTCCTGTCAACATGCAAAATTCATCTATTTATTATAAAATAAAAATTCAGAGCAAAACATAATTTAAAAACAAATATGATATATGGTGGTATTAAAACTGAAAAGAGGAATAGAGCATGTCTCCAGATATATATGTATACATATATACATAGAGTTTATGTCTATAGTCTTTCCAGTGAAGAATCTGCCAGTCCATGCCACCCTATTAATTATAAATAGATCGTAACCAAAGGATGTATGTTGTGTCTAGATTTAAAAGCATATGAGGTTCAGATATTTATGGGCAGAAGTTTTCACAGTCCGCATGAGCAAGACAAAGCACTTTCAGACTGGGACTTGACACTTGTGATATGCATGCATGTCTCAGTTACACAGTAGTCAGAAGGGTAGGCATGCAGAGAAAGAATATTTTATAAGTCGATATCAGTAAACTTCAAAAGCAGGCCCAATGATGGAAGGGAAAGCTGTTCATAAGGTACAGTGAGCAAGAGCACACCTTTAAAAGCTTGGCAAGCAAAAGCCAGAATGTGATAGATGCTGTAATTCAGAACCAGAGGCCAATGCAGCAGAGATACAGCTGGAGTGATGTACTGCCTGTTTGTGCTGCCAAGGTCTCCGTGTGAATAAGATGAAGTTTGAAGATCACATTTCTAGGAGTTAGTTCAGCAATCAGTTCTGGATCCTAGGCCAGATTAAACTGCCAAATAACTAAGTGATCTCTATGACTATTTTAATTTGAGTTTATTCTGTGCAGGACCCTAATGTGATTTAATTTATATTTTTATTTTATGTTTTTACATGACACACAGGTTCTCTTTTGCTCCTTGAAACACTTACTGTGAATTTTTTTTTTTTTTTTTTATGAATGTTCCCCAGGGGATGTTACAAGTTGATTTAAAGGCATATGATTAAGAAGAACACAGTCCAGAAGAAAGGCTGGTTATGTGCAGTATAGGGAGTGAATCAAGTAAATGTCCCTCCACGTGACATTACCAATAGCAGCAAGTCACCAAACAGCAAGGTTTCCTAAAGTTTCTAACAAAAATGTGTATACTCCAGTTGGAAATTTAGCTACAAATGTTAGAGGAAACATCAAAATATGTCAGACATTTTCAAAGGTGTAATCACTGCAGTCCAGTGGAAATCTTGGTAGCAATAATCCGCAAGAGAATGGATTCAAATCATTTGGGTGCAGGGAGATTGAAATTGCTTGCCTGCCAAAAGTTTCATAGTACAAAAACTTCATTTTGTTCCGGTCACGGCATTCTGTACACCACTGAATATAATCAAAATGTCACCATTTTTAAGGACAATATCCTTATTATGTTAAGAAAACAAGATGGATGAATAACATTGCATTAATTTTCATAACACCCCATTTCATATGGGATTACTGGAAAGATTTTGTTGATTCATTTAGTGGTTTTTCTGTGGTTTTTAGTTTTGTTTGATTTTTAAAATTTCTATCCATCTTCTCATTTGTACTCAAGGCAGAAATCATTTCACCTAATTGTGTTTGGTGACATCATGGTATAAGTGGAACAAAGTACCAAGAGATTCATCCCCTTCTAAGATTCGTGAGATGAATCATGCTCTGGATGTGTCTGTCTCTCTTCACTGAATACAGAGGCAGCTGAGATAATTGGCTTAGACTAGGTGCCTAATTTTTAAATGATTAATGTTAGATGAGGTGAATCTTACCTTAAGAGCGTATTTTTAAGGGCAGTCAGTGTGTATACAAATGCAATTAGTAATACCATTATGAAAGTCCTCCATTTAATCAGAGAGATTCAAATGTGGTGCTTCTCAATGATAATCAGCATTCAAAATCAGATATCTTCTTAGTATGCCAAAGAGCCATTGCAGGAAACTATGGACTGGGATCCAGTGGCTTTGCTTTCAATATCTTATTTACAGATGAAAAAAACCTTGTGTTCTGCTGTGCCTTAACTGCAGCCATCAGTTGGTCTTCCATGCTGCAGTGTGACATCTACTGCTAATTTACAGTCCCAAAAATGCAACTTTGAGGAAAGTAAATTGCTGTATTCTACAGCTATGTTAGAAAAAGGTGTTCCAGTGAAATGGCTCATTCATCCTCTGTTCAAGCTAATGCACTGAAGTAGTTGCTGTAAGTAAGGTATAGTCCAAGGGCATTTTGAGGAAAATAGATAACTAAGTAACTCTGACTGAAAACAACCTATAATTTGTAAGAGTGCCAAATTCTTCCAAACATTAGGCCAGGACCCAAAACAATTCTAGTCTGCCCGTGTTCCATGATGCAAACTGTAGATCAACTCAGAATCAGAATGCTTCTACTAAGCTTTCTATCCATTTATTTTTACTGAGGGCAAATCAAGTACACACATACTTAAGAACTAAGAAGGCTTTCATTTTTCTTTTGATTCAATTTATTCAATTTATTCTATTACTGAATAGTGCCAAAGGTAATTTTGAAGTGATCAGGTTAAAATTTATGTGAGCTAAAACAAAGAGGTGGCTTAATTGAATAAGCACACTTAACTCATTAACCCTGTGCCACTGGGACTAATCAGTATGAACCCAGGGCTGCTAATAATCACAAAGGTAGCAAAGTTCTGCTTCTTGCTCTTGCACAGAAATGAAGAGGGGTAGAAACAGGCAAAGGGAAAACAGAGGTAGTCTGTAGGTATTCCTGGAGTAAGAGGGGAGACAAGAGCACAACATAAAGCAATTAGTGCTTGGTTCTCCAACAGAAAATCCTGCACTTAAAATAAAACTGGTTTTCCCTCCCACTCTGAACAGAAGTTATTAGTTAGAAAATGGAGCAGACAGCTGCTGCTTTCATTGTCGTGAGTTATGGGAATGTGAGAAAGGTTGGGTAGTTTAAAACAAGAATGAAGAAATACAGTGGATCAAAGACCAGTGACCCCGTCTGACCTGTCTTAATATAAAGAGGCATTGGAAAAGGCTGGTGTGACAGTAGTCTCAATTTCCACCATTGCTCAGGATGAAGGAAGGTAGGGACTGAGGGGAGCTGTGGGTCATCTGTAACTATTTGGAATTGTCAATGGAGTGTTTAGTGAGCTGGGAATAGGTCATAACTGCTCCTTTAAATGCCAGTGGGACCATATCAATTCTTAAATGTTGAAATATAGAGAAGGCCTTACAACAAGGCTGCTCTGTTAAAGATGGAAATAATATTTCATGAAACATTTCATAAGTTCTCCAAAGCTGAAAAACGGGTTTCATCTCAATGGTATGATGTCCATAGTTTGCATAGTAGTTTGAGAGCACTGGGAGGAAAGGTATTATTTAAATGATACATTTGAATATCCGCTACAGTCAGAGGAGTATTTGGTGCCTGTAAAAATGCTCAATGCTTGCAATAACATCATTATCTCCTCACTGTCCCAGGCCCTGAATGAGATCAGTGCTCATGAACAGATTTAGCTCTAGCTCAATCTAGGCAAGGTGTTAGGAATACCACTGGAAAATATAGGTACTTGCCAAAACCACAATACTCCAGTCAGGGTGAATGTTTTACTTCAAATTCTTAGAGGCCTCAGTCATCCATGATCTCAGGACCTCCATGTGTGTACTGTACATAGGAGTAGGTTGTATGAATACTAGAAGAAAAAAGTGGCTGGTCACCGAATCCATTGAAATTCTATATTCTGTGATGATTAGCATCAATTGTTAACTTACTAATTACATACTTTAGCCAAGAACACATTGCTTTTGGGAAAGCAGTCATCTTAATAAACAATTTGACTTGAAAATATTTTGGGTAAAGAATTTTAAGTTAAATATGTTTCATATTTTGTAAAAGAGAAATTGTAACTTCCCTGAACATGTGTTTAGAAAAATAGTAAGAATTACAGAATTTTTTACATCAAGGTTTACTGAATATTTTCGATTTTAAAAACAAAGCACTTATAATAAATTCCTTTCTTTCCCAGATTTCTTTTTTTAGAAAAAATAATAATGATTTTCTGTGTTCTTCTGCAGTCAGGGTTGTAAAATCACCCCTGAAATCCAGAGCTGCATCACTTGTGAGTCACAAGAGATTTCCCTGTCCAAGATCATAGCTGAAGCATAGTCAGCTGTGCTCATGCCATCCCTAACTGGGAGTTAGTCTGAAAGACTCCCAGGAAGGAAGCTTGTAAACCATGACCACGTGACCTATTCCTGCATATCATCTGATTGAATTTTGCTGGGTTTGGAGGTTTTGTCCTAATGTTCAAGCCCCATTTCAGCTGCTGCAAAAGGAGTTGCCTACTGCTTTCCAGTCTCTGGTCAAATTATCAGCAAGAATGCTGCTGCCATTGCTGCTGCTGAAGCCCAGGAAAAGGACAGTCTGGCAGTTAGTGTTTCCAGATGCTTTAGGTGGGACAAGCCCTATAAATCACAATGCCTTGTGATTGGTTTAAACTGGGAAAAAAAGATAAACTGAATTAGGGAGTAGAACAAATGTATTATGTTGTCCTTCTGCCTGGTCTTACCTAAACAAACTTGTTTCCTTCCAACATTCTTCATGGGCAAAAATCTCTTCAGTCTTCTTGTGAATTCCTGAAATCTACATAGTTCACTGTACTCCCAAAGCTTGAGAAGTGTAATCAAAGAATTATCGCCTGTGATTTGTGCAGGGTAGGCACCCTAGAAAATTATCACTTTACAATGGCATCACATTACTTTTGTTTAGATAACAATAATTAATATAATATGAATATTCAGGAATGAAAAATATTTTCCTACCCAACCCAAAGCTGATCACTCAAAGCTTTTATCTTGCTGAACATGAGCTTGATTAAATGCTGCTTTTCCTGCACTGAGCATGACTCTCCGTGAGAGAATGGCACCTTTGGAATAGTGGGCAAGGAATTGCAAGGGTAAGACTGATCAGGTCAGGAAACAAAGATCACTTGTTCCCATCTTTTCATCAGAGATTGGTCACAAAAGCTTCTTCTTCAAACTGAGAGTCTGTTCTCTTCCCAGCAACTTACTAGTGCAGACAGTTAAATGATAGTATTTTTAGATAATTCTTGAGATAACTCAGCACCATGAAGGGCACATAGATTACAGTGCAGACTCTGGGAACTCATCAGGTTGCATTCCTTAAAATGGCTAAATTTATATATATTTTGCCTGAGTAGAAGCAGAGCAGTATGTCTTGGACACCTCAGAACTCCATATTCTGAAGATTAAATGACAAGGTAGAAATAAGCTTAAATTTAGGAGGAAAAAATCCACCTGTTTTTACATTTCACATAGAATATGTATTTATAGTGCCTTTAATGGTCATTAGCAACTGAAAATATGGAATGTTATAATTCACTAAGAGAAGCACGTTACTGACATGTTCGGAGATTTTCAGATGTTGTATCTAAATTAATTAATATATGTCTGCAAAGTGAGTCCAGGTAGAAACAGCTGCATTTTAAATTTTTAACAGAAAACATGCCATTATTTATTTATTATTTTAATATTGAAAAATGCCAAGTACATCCTTCAGTAAAACTATATTTTATTTTAAGACTGTGGCCAGTGTCAGTGAGTGTGCTAATAGGATGGCTGACAGCTCCTGTGGAACATTTTCAGCGCACATGCATTATTGGTTCATGAAGCATTCCCTCAAATATTATGAGTGACAACAAACCTGGAAATGGTGCAAGACAGGCACTTCCAATCTATAAAGACAGCTCACGTTTGAATTCTCCAACACCAGACCATTATGCAATCAACCAGCACTCCATCTGTACTGTAACCTCATGTCACAGAACTGCTCTTCCTGGGAAGTGAGATACATAACATGCTTCCTAGGACCAAAATAAACTGCCTTGAAACTGCAGGATGTTTGTTTTGTACCTGGCATATGTTAAGACAGCAGCTAGTGGGTTAATAATTTTCATTAGTTTATTTGCCTTTGGGCTATGCTGGACTTACTGAGCAGAATATCCAGAGGTCAAATCTGTGTTGGTTTCTCAATTTTCTTCATTTAATTCTAATATTAAAGCGGTAACAAGCTATACCGAGCTTTCAAGGGAACTGCAGGCATACTGCTCTATAGTTGTTCTTAGCATTGACTAAATCTCTGGCATTTAATCTTTGCTAAGGAAACCCTGGTGGGTGCTTTATGCTTCTTCAGTACTTGTTTTGCATCTCCCACCCTTCTGCTTTCCTTGCAGAAAAACTTTTTAATGGTATATATCCCACCTGCTTTGTGAGTCTGTAATGGTAATTCTGTTTTCCTCAAATGGGAGGCCAGACTTGCAGCATTAAAGTGAGCCTTGAACTGGTGTGGTGTGGCGGTCGAGCACCTTAAGGCAGCTTATGGAGGATTTGTGCCACCTACCAGTCCACGTTACATAAGTGCCTTCAGGCTCTTCAGTAAGGCAACTGTCTTAGAGATTGAATTCATTTACCTTAGATTCCCTTTGGAGTCGCTGAGAGAGAGCAAGGCACCTTAGGAGATGGTCAGCCTCAGGATGTTGTTACACTGCTCAACAATTTGCAGTTCCCCACTGCTTCAGGTGTGCCCCAAACAGGTGGAATCACAGCTTTCTTCCACGATGTAGTGTAGATCTCAAAACCAGGCATAAGCTGGTAATACTCAGGAACCAAAAGTACTCTGCACCATTGCAGTTCATGTGCACCTTTGCATTTTCCTATCTCCTTCAACCTCCATCTGTCTGTTCAGCATTCAACATCAAGGATCTTTAAAGAAACACCTCTGTTTTCTTTGTCTTGTGCTGGTTCCTTTTGACCACCACAGTAACAGTGGGAGACAGAGACTGCATGTACATAGTGCTATGGTCTGACCCCATGGCAGATGTATTCGAGCTTGAGAAAGTACTAAAGCACAAAGGCCACCCACAGAACCAAAAATGAGAGTGACTGAGATTGGCAAGGATCTTTAGAGACCAGATAGACCAAACTCCATCTCAGAAGTGCATCGACTAGAACAGGTTTCCCAGAACCATGTCCATTTGGGGCTTGAATATCTCCCAGGACGGAGACTACACCACCCCTCTGGGTAACTGGTTCCAGTGTTTGATCACCCTAAAGGTAGAAAAGCTGCTTCTTACACTTAAATGTTATTTCCTGTATTTTAATTGGTGCCTGGGACTTTCACCATATAATTCCAACTCAGTTTCCTAGAAAATGTTTCTACGCACAATATTGCACAAGAATTTAGCCCCATGTTTTTCTGTAAACCTATTTGCATACAGCTTTATAAACACAATTTTTTTGGCTGGGGCTGGTTGACCTGGTTGGTTGGTGCCTCACGATCCCATTTAAACTACTGATGTGGACAGACAGGGTACATGCACTGTGCACAGAGTAGAAGAGGGGCAGATGATTACTGTAGATTTGCTAAACTGAGTCACAGCTATTACCTTGCTGCTATATTTTTATAACAGGCCAATATTTTCAGGTTTGGAGCTTATTCATCCCTTTAACGATCTATCTGCTGGCAAGAAAACCTTCTACCTTATAGCTGCAAACATAAGGCAGAGGAGAGACAAGCTTTGGTAGGGTAGTTTTCTTTGTTCCCTATGGGAGCAAAGGCTAGGATCTTCAGTTCTTTCTTCCTTTTCCTATTCTATTTTCCATTCTAATTGCAAACAGGATCATGGACTGACAGCAGATGAATTCTTCTAAATTCAGTAAGGACTGTCTCATAAAAGAAGAAGCCATCTGATTCTGAGGGTTGGTTATTTGTGTTAGAGGAAGGTGTGCTGGTGTGCTCCTGCTGGAGACAGAGAAGGCGGTTTCTGCGGCGGCCCAGAGCCAAGGGTGTGGTGCTGAGCTCCAGGAAGGTTAACTGAGGAGAGAAGTGGTTCTCAGCCTAGAGGATAGGTGTGTGCCTGAGGTTTCTGAGAAGCTCTTTGGCATAACTTGGAGGAAGGTTTCTAACCATTTCAGGTTGGCAGAGTTTTAATTCAGGATAGGAAGGGAGACAACTGGTAAATGAGTTTGTGGGTGAATGGATGATATACTGGTGGTAAAAGGACAATGGTAGACAGATTGGAAGAAGATTGATTGACTAGACCTTCTTAGGAAAAAAAAAGATTGTAAGAGCTATGGCAGATTAATTACTGTTTTCTCACCCCCTTTTAATTTTCAAGAAACCATTTGTTCCCCTGCCATTTTCATATCCGCTTCCTGTCTTTCTTTGGGAAAAGACAGAAAAAAAAAAAAAGGAAGGAACTCATAAGATCTGTTTGAAAAATAAGCATGTATGTGATTTAATAACCTACTTTCATGTCATCTATGTACCATAGACAGGGAGAAATAGCACAGTCCATGGAATCAAATATGATTTACAGCCAACTTAGGGTCATGTCTCCTGAGGGTTCTATTACACTCAGAGAACAATTAAGATGCTTTAAAGATTGCCTGGCTCTTTATTCTTCCAGTAAATTGCAGAAAGGTTCATATAAGGCTGAAGGTGGTTGAATAGGCATTTTAAGATTTCTAAGGTTGGGAGGCTTTTTTTTTTTCATTTTTATTTTCCCTTAGTGCAGGACTGAGGACTGGAAAAGCCAAGACTCTAAAATAAAATAACAGAAGAAAAGAGAAAAAGGGTTTATAAATATCATCGAGGTGGTGGATAACATCAGTGTATTTTAAATAGATAATGCATGTTTTGAGAGGTGGCCTTTCCAATTTCAAGGCAAGTTATATCTCTGAGCTTGGTTCTTACATATTTTCCTTTCGATAATTTTTATGGGAAGGAATGTGGTTAATGCTTTGCAGCAAATATCCAGATTTTCCTTCACTTTCTTCTCCTTTTTGTGCCCAGAAACTCATTTGTTATGGTATTCTAAAAGAACTTGAATTTATTGTTTCCCTTTAACATACTTATTCAAGAGACTTTAATATATATAGGTATCTAAGTGTGTATATTCTGATGTTTACTGTATTTGTCTACCATTGGCAGTTTGCATTCTTGTCCCTTATTTCTTATTATTGACAACAATTTGACATCGACTTTACATATGAATTGAACCTTGTCTGAGTTTTCTTTTGAGATTTTCCTACTTGAGAAATGCTCAGGTTTTTATGTTAGATATTGTATATGTTTTTTTGTTTTATGCTAATGCTTACCCGAATTCTAAACATCAGTGTGAAAATCCAGGACATACTTGTGTACAAAGTTTCCTTATTAAAAGCAGAGGTGAATTTTAGATAACCCTTGTGTTTGTGAAAGATCTGGAACATGATTGTGTATAGTCTTTTTATTCTGTGGTCTACTGTCCAAACCCTAATCCAAACAAATTATTAGGTGTTCAGGCCAATTTTAAATGCAGCACACTGCTCTAACGAATCAAAATAGGGTTGCGGAGAACTGTTCTGCTATAGAAAATATCTAAAATACCTTAGAATCTACATAGTCATCTTTATGGTGGCCTTCTACATTATATCACAGAGGCACAAGAGTGGAAAGTCTGGAGCCAAATAGGATAAGAAATAATTTTCCTCATCAAGATAAAATTAAATAAGGAAAAAGAACAGAAATATAAAAATTGTTCTCAAATAATTTTGATGGAGAAAAGTGTGCATTTTAATAATAACATTTTCTTCAACAATTCCAGGGTTTTTTAAAATTTTGTCTCTTAAATTCTCTATTTTTCTAATATTAAAATTATTAAGATCCCAAAAGAGAAAATTATCACTTAATAAGACATTTCATTTTTCACTTAAAAGATATAGAAATGGAACTCTATGGAACACTACAATAATTGCACTTTTTTGTAATTCCGGTTTGAAATATTTCAAGACTAATTCCTCATAAATCACTTCAGTTTTCACAAATTTGTATAGGGACTGTACAGAGGACTCCTCTGAGGTACTCTTAGGCCAGCACGCAGGTAAAAATTAACATGCCAAAAAGATGACATAGAGCTTCTTCAGGATGTCTTCTAAAAATCTGGGGCATGACCTTCGAGTTTTCACCATTTTGCTGCTATGCTATGCAGCCCCAAACAGGTTCTAATGTTGTCCACATCACTGTAGTATCTGCAAGTCCCAGAGCAGTCCATTAAGCAATATGACTGACATTGTCACATGTGGTTTGTTCTTCCACTCTCTCCCCTAGGGAAGAAACGGGGTGTGCTGTTTTGTTTTGGCGTGTCATTTTCACACATCCATCATCATGTAATACTCCTCCTTCTATTAGCCAATGCAGCAGCTTTTGTCCTGGGAGAAACAAACTTCCCATGAAACTGGTACAACTCCTGAGAGGATCCTGTAAAACAGAGCATCTTCATTATCCCTCACTTTCCAGTCATGCTTGTCTCAGCAGCACCCGTCTGTCAGCAGGCAATAATACTGAAGTCATGCCAGAAACTGGCACATTCAGGTCACCTGGCTGTGCAGTGCTGAAAGCCACCAGACTGATCCAATATTTGCTTATAAGAATTCAACATGGAAGTGGCCATGCAAGGTGTTCACCAGTTGCACCGTGCCTTGATTGTTAATGAATCGTCCAAATAACGAAAAGAGCAGCTATTTTACTCCCCACAGCTGCAGTGGTGGCATCAGCATTCTGGCATCTGCCTCATATCAGAGACAGGTATGAGGCATCAATATCAATGCTGCATCTCATCTGGGGTTACAGCATTGCTACCATTGTACATCCAGGTCACAGGTACATGCACCTTTTCCAGCCAAACAGATGGTGAAATGGCCTCTGAAGTAACCATTGACCCTTGGGGGACAAAAGAGAGGAAGAGGCTTTGCTGGGTTGTTTGTGTTTCTTCATGATATGTTATATATTACCAGTGACTTCCTTTTTCTAGAAAAGAACCTAATGAAATTCCTGACTGAATTTTCCACACTTCAATGACAGTATATCTAGGTTTTTTAATTTTCTTTAGGCTTCGTGTACGCAAACCAGATGAGGAAGCTGAAAATGTTTCCTCCTCATCAGAATACTGATACAAATGAAGCACCAACTTACTTAATATTCCCCCCAACATTAATGGTTTGCATGGATTAGAGATGTTATGATAATTTATTGAGACTATACAGCAGCTGTTTTACTTTCTCCACCAACATGCCATTTGGATGCATCAGGCAAACAGAGTGAAAGATATTGTCTTGTCTGTGTTTGTAAGTAGGAAGTGAGACTGGAAGCAGAGGGGCAGAGAGGTAAAGTGGTTTCCTAAGGACATCAAGAAGGACAGTGAAAAGTTGGAGCTAGAGTCCAGGTTTTCTCTTAACCAGGTTAATGAACTGTGTCAGAAGGGTCAGACCTGGACCTTGGAGAGAGGCAGGAAATGAGAACAGAAGGGTGGAAAACAAAACCTCATGCATGGTACTTTCAAATTCAAAAAAGAATATGTAACTCTGCTTCTGGTTTCTTTACAAGATGACTCAGGTAAATAGGACAGTTTGAGCTAGGCAAGATGTCCATACTGACACTCTCAAACTGCAGAAACCTGCTCTCACTTCAGGTTTAATCATTTCAGAATCACTGAAATGATGGATCACTGGAGGGTTCCTAAAATTTTTTGCCTTAGATTTATCCAGGGCACAATTTCTAAGAAAACTGGACACAGCATGCTTAATTCTAATAGAAAAAAATCATGTTAACTTTGTTCTGAGAAAGTGACTGTCAATGACAAGGTTTCTGTATTTAGAGATGACAATGTTGAGTTGAGATGAAGCAGAGAGGTGATTAATACAGTAAATGTCTAGAGGCTACACAGGGCAAATAGATAAGGCAGTAACAAATAGATCTAGCTTTTCCCTAAAAAATTAGGCTACCTTGATATTGGAGGGACGACAGCATTGTCAGAGATGTTTTGACCAAGTATCTGATCTGTCATGTGAGGAGCAAAGAATGCTGGAGTCAGGCTTGGCAGATTATATATCAGGCTTCCTGTGCTTGTTGCTGCTTGCACCTGGGACTTTGCCAGGGAACCTAGGAATGAAAACACCTTTACTAGTTATGGGCATTTCATAAATGAGGGAACCTTGCTCTGGGTGTGGGTGGGAGAAGACTTGCAGTTGTCCTTTGTGAAACCGTTTGGATTAGGAAAAGTTCCTCTTGGTTTCAGCATTCTGTGGTTCATGGCTGAAAAGAATTCTTAGGAAGTTTATCTGGCAGTATTACTAGCTCCTGGATGGAAGTGGGATGGGATATTATTTCTGCTTGTTAGTGGAAAACAGGCTAAATTTTAAATGCACAGTTGCTGCAATGATTAGTTTGCACGCTCCTGCTCCTACGTTTTGGCAATGAGTTACAAGCATCAGTCAGTGGTGTCTGGATGGTAGCATAGGCGTGTGCTCAGCTTTAGTTTTATAGGATATCTGGAATAGGCAGCTGAGGGATCTGTAAGAAACTTTACTAGTAGAGAAAAGGCTGAGGAAGGCTGAAGTAAGCTTGTCCTGACAGACTTTTTTGAACCCTGCTAAATTTAATGACCACAGATGTGTTTGTGGTAAAGGGTAGTGCTCCCTTCTCTGAACCCCCAAACCCTGTCCTTAGTGACTGACTCTGCTCCTCCACTCTTCTAAACTCAGATTAAAAGAAGAGCATGAATCAGGGCTAGGGGAGAAGAAAGGGTAGAAACCCAAATAAAAGTTTCCAGTGCAATGTTATGGCCAAAAGGTCCGAGGTGATACTGTGATCTATAAACAAGGGACTATTGAGAGAGAAATCTTGGTCTCTCTGAAGTCAGAGAAAAAATTCACAACGACTGCAATAGCATTTGGGATTTTTCTCTCTCATCCTTCAGTGTACTGATACTATCTTCAGGGTAGAATAGAGGGGAAATTTGAAATCAGATATTCCTTGTTATGCTGAAATAAAGGCACACTAAATAAACCCTTTGCATTATTTCTGACTGGAAAAAAGAAAAAAAAAAAAAACACCACCAAGAAAACACCACATAGATTTAAAATTATATGCTTATTACAGGAAAGTTCCTGAATTTTTGTTCCTGATTTTTAATGTGTTAAGGATGAGAGGATTTTTGTGGAAGGATGGGGCAGGAGGGTACTTGCTTGCATCAAGAAGCAAGCTTCTGGTGTCCGTTTTATTTGTTTAATAATTTCTTGCTATAAGGCTAATGAAGGTAGTACTGAATGGAGTTTTATTATTGTGACTTTTGGGACTAAGTGTAGTTTTTGAGTTTTTTAAAGCTGCTTTGAGGAAAAGTAGATTTCCTAACCCTGGACTACCACTGCCTATAGCATGGAATGCACGAAATGATGTGTTTAGAACCTTTACTGGAGGAATAGTTGTAGTGTATATTGGAACATTTTACAGCTGCTGAAATAATCACTTTATTTATAACTGTAATAAATTTGCTTGCTAAAATGGGGTTGTTTAGAGCTATTTTGCTGACAGAAATGAGGACAATATGAATATATGCTAACAATTAAAAAACATGATTCTTTTAAATAACAAACCAGGAAAAAGTTAATATTTAAATTATTTTACTTTGACAAGCAAGTGTATAGGATTTTTTTTGTCTGTAAGATGCAAGACATCTGCAAAGTCTGACAGTAAACCAGATATCATTTTTCATATATTTTAATTGGATTCAGTGTTGTTGATTTAAAGTAGTATATTTTTTGTGTCTCATTAAAAGATGAAAGAGACTATGAAAGCTGCCTCTTTGCTTGAAAATAAATACTTCCTGGACATGCTTTTTTAGGTGGAGCAGCAAAGGGAAATAAACTTGATTGAAACATGTTTTTCAGAGCCAAAAAAACCTTTCCAACAAATTTAGCATAGCATTGCAGTGCGTGAGCCGAACCATGAAAATTTTGGGGACAGGTAAGGGCTACACTTGTAATTGCACACTTTGTCAGATCACAAATCTGACCTCTCCAGTGCAACTGGACCAAGCAGTGTCTGATAATGGGCTTTCAGGAATGTTCTCTGTGCTGTGCTCCCTTCTGAGTTCCTGCCATCACAGGGTCTGGCACAAAGGCTGCTTCCAGGCTGGGGTGTAAGGAGGGAGGACTGGACTAAAAGGAGGATGTGCCAAACATGTTCTTCAGCCATTTCTGTAAGTAAAGGAGGCCAAGAAGGACTGATTGGTGGCTGAGCCAAAGCAGAGCATCTCTGAACCAGATTTACAGTGGCACAAAGGCACATTTTGTGCTTTGTTTTCTCCCGTCTTTCATTTTCAGTGCCGAAAACGGGGAACACTGAAGTACTGAGTTGTGCTTGGGCACTCGAAGTTTACATTTCATTTACAGATTTCTGACCATGTCTTACAGCCAGACACTCTGCCAATTTTCCTAGTGTCATAGGTACACCCAGCTCTGAAATAAATGTTATGTGTTTTAAGTTTTACATGTCATGCTTAACCAAATGACCTCTGCAGGGAAAGGTGTTGAGAGGCTGCATTATCCAGCTTCAGTTTTGGGGAATATCTTGTGCCTAGACAGTTCAAAACATCAGCAGAGTAATCTCTCTCCCATCTGCCCACAAAAGAACAGTCCAAGGCCGGGTCCATGCAGTCTAACTTCACTCTGGGTATGTAAGTATGGGAGGTTGGTGGTGGGGACAAACACAAGCCGTCATTCTTGTTCCTCTTCCCCTTCGGGCTGCCCCAAGGCTCAGTGGAGCTGATGGAAATACTCACACCAATGTGCACAAACTCTGGTTTAGGTCTTTCTATATCCAGAGAGGCACAACTCATTCTGGAAAGGTCAAAATCACACCCATCTACCCCATCTTTTTTAACAGCTTGCTGCATGGATCTGATGCAGCAAAAGCTGTACACAGAAACCTCTTTTAGCACTGATGACAGCAAAGTCTGTAAATTTAGCAAAGTTTCCAGCAGTGACATGGAAATAGAGTAGATGATTTAAACAGGATTTTCCATTCTTGCTTCTCACTTGTCCATTTTTCTGCTGAAACCTCTGAATAAAATTGTTAACAGCCAGAGGCCTGATAACTTGGCAGGTCTGAAAAAGACTGGCATGGGGAAGCCTGCATGGGCAGACCGCAGATTTGACATCCAGGTTTTGATCAGATCTGAACAAGAATTTTAATGAATCAGCACAGGTATTTACCTCCGTTGGACAGTTATAGTAAACATGCTTGGGGCTGGTTAGTATCAAGATAGGTACCTTCCAGAGGAAAATAAGGAAGAAAGAGAGTGAGAGGGAAGAAAAGAGGCACCACTCCTTCTTTTGAATGTCTGATAAACTAAAGCCCAGACTTCATTAAAAAATACATCTCTGTTAAAATACCTACTTCCAGATAAGATACATGTAACTGAGATACAAGATCACTTGTATTAATTATGTTGAAACTTGCTTATTTAATACTGATACAACTCACACAGAAGATATTAACAATATGGTTTTGCTATCAAAGGAATCTGTTTTATAACTTAGCTAACAGTGAGAAACGGTATTATTAGTACTATTGTTAGCAGAGGTTCTTTCTGTGTCTGTTCATGTGAAATGTTCTTGAGCTTCTGTCATGTGGAAGTTTGGTGAAAATCTGGGGTTAATATGCTAGGCAGATTCTTTAATCACCTTTTTGTAATTTTTTTTCCTGTTGAAATTTCTTTTTCACTTCAGCATTAATACTACTTGTAGAATCTGCCCCTAAGAAGGGTGCCCCATTATTAGCAGCAGTAAACTGTTAAGAGGATCAACTATGTTTGCCTGTAGTCTTTTTTAATTTTTATTCGCTCACTTGGATGCTGGTAGCCCAAAGCAAGAGAGAAGTCTTATTTTGCTAATAATTTTACAAATGCTTAAAAGATGCCCCACATAATGATTTAAAAGCCTTGACATGTCTTAGTTCACAACCTTATGGTGTGAAGATTTGTAGTGGCCCAGTCCACCTCCAATTAAAATTGCCAGTGAAATGCTTCCTAGTAACTGAGGCTCTGAACTCCTGGCAAGATGTGGGGATGCTTCCTTTCCCTTTGGCTGCCCTTGGAACATCAAAGCATTTTTCAAGAATGTTATGGTGGACATAAGGAGTGAAGAAAAGGCCCAAAGAGGTCAAAATTGAGCATTTGCCCTACATACTGAGGAGGGAACTAGCTCAAGTAGACTACTTTTGCACAGCCCAAGAGCTAACCCACTCTTTAGACCCCGTTCCTATTTCCATTTGTAAAAGGTGCTTCCTATACACTCAGCTCTTTGATGCAGAGCAGAGTCCATATTAAGCGAGAAATAAAGCTTTTGGGGACATGAAGTCAGAGCAGATTTCCTGGCAATGGTCACAGATCTTGTGGGCTGAAATGTTCACCAAGGACCTGCCCTGGGTGCACAAGGAGACAAAAGTACTGGGTCACTCTGTGCCTTTCAGTTTGTGTTGAAGTACACAGGAGAAAAATCAAGGGAGATAAGATATGGCTACATTTAACTTCTACAGGAGAAAAAAGCAAGGATGACACAAACAATTTTCCAGATATCCAGGATGAAGAGACTGTGGTTTGCACATTCAGAGTTGACTGGCAGTGTGTGGCTAACACAGTTTGGAATAAACGGGCAATGTAAAATATACATGATCTGTTGGTTTCTTTGCACAGAAATTTCTTTGATGTTTGCTATAGTGTCTATTTATAAAATTTGTGCTTCCAGGCGGGACAACATGTGATTCTTTTTTTCCCCCTACAGCATTTCAAGTACTTTGTTTCATTATTAGATTTTCTTTAAAATTAGGAGAAATACAAGAAGAAAATCCTAGCCCTTCCTGGCCAGTTGCAAAGACCCTTTGTGCATGTTTTTGCACTGCAGGTTGATGATACAGCTACAGTTTTTATTTTGAATAAAATGTTAAGACTTTACAACAAAAGAGACAAGAGACAATACTTTCAGTGTCATAGTCCTTCGACATAAGAAGAGATCTTTTAACCCTGTGCATTGGATTGTCTTATATGATGATGTCAATTGCCAATATAAAATGTATTTGATATGTCTTTATTATTGTTGATCTCAGAATCAGACAAAAAAAGTGATGAGTGGCAGGGGAATTGTTCTGTGTAATAACTGTTAAAAAAAGAATTAAATTTAACAACCAATCAAATATCATCATTATTTTGAAGGAAGGAGTTTAACAGGAAAGTCAGGAAGAAAGAAAGGTTAGGAAGAACAGAACTTGGAAAACATCTTTGCATGGAAGCTAAAAGGAAAAAATAAATTAAAGAGTTTTAAATATATCAAGGTGTGTTTAGAAAGTAGTAACAACAGTGCAAATGACAAAAAACCCAAACAAATAATTTTAACAATAACATCATAGCAAGATACACACTTAAGAATACTTAGAGCTTGAACGTATAGCTCTTCTGGGAAATTACACACTGGAGTTGCTGCCAATAATGCCCTCTTCTGGTGATGCTATTGCAGCTAAGGCGACGTGTCAGTCATCTCAGGACCCTGCATCTTCAGTGTGCAGGGTGAATTCGACTGTAGGCAGGGAGAGACTTTTATCTGAGTTAAATGTCACAACCCCTTTTTTTCCCCCCTCAGTTCCAAAGACTAGCTGTAGGTAAATTATTTTAATAAGGTAAGAGATACCACAGTACAGTTTTCTTTTCTTCCTTTTTTTTTCCCTTACCCCAAATAATGCTCTCTATGTCATCTGTATATTTATGATAGCTCAAAGACATGGGTGTGTGGATCTAATTAAAAATGTGAAAGGGTTTAGCAGCCTGCTGCTTCCCTGTGAGTCTCTTGTTGCCAACTCTTGGCAGCTCTGCTGTCACTGAGCCAAATGTTTAGTCTTCAGCTGAACTACTGCCAGTGAGCTGCGCTGCATTCTGGGACCACAGAGCCTCGAGGTACCGTGTTAAACTATCTCACATAAGGATGTGCAGTGAGCTGGACTTCATATTCAATCACCCAAAAGAAAAGTGAAGGAGAAAGCCTACTTTTGCCTGGTGAGCCTTAACGGTGTATAAAACACAATGACCAAATCCTCCAGGATTTTGCATCAGGGAAAACAAACAGTTTCTTGAGGTGAATCAACCTAAGCATTTTTTTAATGTGCCTATGCAGAAATGGCAGTAGTTACATTTAGCAAATTCTGTTTAAATCAGTCTACTCTGGATCAGGAATTAAAAAAAAAGAAATAACAAAACTCTGGCTTTCTGCAATGGGTCTCTGGCCTTCATGTAAAAGACTCATGTGAAACAAATATAATCCAACTCAACTCCAGGTATCCTTAGCAAGTATAGGGCAGTTTGGTCCAGAGTAGAAAAAAAGTAAAATTTGGCATATGTGCATTCCAGCCAGCAGCAGGAAAGCTATGTTGATAGAAACGTGCTTAACACAGTTGCATTGCTTAATAAATTCAGGTATAATGTGGAGATAGATGGGGTTATAGGCTAAGCTGGCCTGTAGGCTTTGATCAGTGCACCAACTCACTTAGGGCTTAAAGTGGACTGGAAGAATTGCCAGGTCTCATGAGTCAATGATGGATTTCCAGCAGATCAGAATTTAATTCTCCTTTTAGCTGTTCTCCCTGCACTCTTTTCTGCAAGGGAAATTGCTTCTGCTAACAGCAAAGCAGTGTGTGTGCCTTCATGATATTTCTTTCTCTTTTCTATTTCTCTGCTGTCCCATTTCTATCCTTTGTTATCATGCTCTTCGCACTTTCATACCAATTTTATTCCCTTCCCTTCCCTTCCCTTCCCTTCCCTTCCCTTCTTTTATTTTCACTCCTCTCCTAAGATTTTTTGCTTCATCTGCCTGGATTTCACATCACCCTTTTTTTTCCCTTAATTTTTACTATCCTTCTCTACAGCTTCCCTTCACTATCACAATGCTCTACCTGAGAGAATGAATGAGCTACCACCAATGTTAGTTCAGGGACTTAGCAGACACTTTATTCCTGAAAATATTTTCTTTGTATGTTTTTGAAACCAGCACAATGGCAAAACAACAAGAAGGTGCTGCTGATTGCACTGTTGCTCCAATTCTTAATGCTGGGGATTCAAGAATAAAACTGCAGTAAAAAACTGTTGGCTTAATATCAAAAACTTGTCCGCATTCATTCATAATGCTAAGTATAGATTAGACACACAGCACTAAAGGGGCAGAGAGAGAGGAAAAAAATAAACATTTACATTAATGATCATGCATTTTTTGTAAAAAGGTGTTTAAAGAAATAGAGGAGGGCACAAGTGTGCAACACACCTGAACTCTACCTCTTTGATCTTTCCTCCAGGGTCCTTTTTGTTGCAGTGGGCCAGCTCTGGGAAGGAGGCAGGACTCAGAAGCCACTTGGCATCCAGCCCAGGCTTTGTGGGCCACTGGAGAGATGGATAGCTAGGTGCAGAAGTGCCCTGAGGCAGGTGTTAAAATGTTGTTCTTAGTTCCTTGGTGGTAATCATTGCAAAACAATCCTGTCTGCTCTATTCGTATCAACAAGCTGCTTTCCATGGCTCGTTGCTAAGAGACAGGACTGTTGCTTACAAGTTGCTTAGTGCCTTAGACTTTCATAATTTATAATTTATTATCTTAGCATAAAAAATTGTGGGTTTTTTTAAATTTTATTTTTCCACCAACCCAGTAATTGTTGTATAAAACAAAGGTCATGTATCTACCAGAGCAGTAGTTGCTCTTATAATATACTTTGCCTTTGTATGGTTTTGGTTCTGTGAAAAGAAAATGCTATTATAAACTGAAGATGAATATAATTTTTGTCCATTAAATTCTTACATTATAAGACTGGTTAGGTCAATGGATTCCCTCAAGATTTCTTTACTATTGAAAACATGTTTCTGTCCAACCAAGAAGGAAATGAATTGAAATGATTTCAATTATCACACGAAAGACGTCGGCTCTTCTTGCTCTACACTTCAGCACCTAATAGTTGAACTCAACAATCCTACTTTCACAAAGTTAGTCTTAGAGATGTTTAACCAATTCCAGAAATGACTTTTGTGCATTTCTCCAGCTTTGTGAGTATACAAACCTTACCTTGCTGAAGTGTTTGTACTAAACACTAGTTATATCAGCTCAGTGAGGAATAATGCCAAAGAGGAAATGAGAATAATTTGAAGACTTGTTAAGTTGCAAAATAAAACTCTGTCACAGTTCACCAGTTTAAGGGAAAAAAACAAAACAAAACAAAATTATTAATATTCTCCCTGGTGGAAATTAGGGATACTGACCTGGGGTTAGGCTTTACTTTACTGTTTGACAGAAGAGATGTACATTCAGCTGATGCTGTGGTGTTAAACATATCTAAGAGCTCCACTGGTACAAAACATTGCTATAGTTAATGCTTTAGAAAAATGAAGGCAAAGTTGCTTTTGCCCCATCAATTCACTGAACTGTTTATGCCAGTTACAACCAAGAACTCCATCAAAGAGAGCTGTAGAAATGGCTCTGGAAATGGCTTGGTGCAGACAGTGCTCCCACTGCAAAGCTTTTGAGGGAGTGCCTACCCAGCAAAATAAAGGTGTGTTTTCCAGCATACCTGACCTTTTTCCATCCAGCAACAACAGTGAAGTTGGGCTTGCAAGCACAGGACAATACAGCCAGGGCTAAGGCATGTATCACCACACCTTGCTGTCCTAGCTAACTAACGTAAACAAAATTAAGTGAACATGTCCTATGGTGACACCTGCATTTTGTGTTGCAGGAGTATTCTTGAGTGCTTCAGTAGCTTAATTCCTGTTTAGCTATGCAAGCCAAGTGTATTTTAGTCAGTCTAAATGCATTCCAGGGTTGGTTCTCTAACCAGTGAAGGTTACTCATGGAGTAGCCATGCTGACCAATGCCTAAGATCACTCAAAAGCCCATCCAATCTACAGTCAGAAATTTTCCATGACTTCCAATAGTCCATAAGCAATTTAGTTCTCCTCAATAGTGTGATGAAAGATACTGCCTTCAGTTTAGAAAGAAAATGGAAGTACAGCTTAAATAAATGTGATGCTAAGAACTTGTGTGTTCCTGAAATCCTCTGAAATCGTGCTTACTAATTCTGATGTAAATATCTCTGCCTCGTGTAGTTACTTAAGCAAAATGAGATCCAAAACAACATAAAAGAAGCCATAGAGAGTTGCTATTCTGTTACTTGAAGAGTTTGAGTGGCATGGAATTAATATGAGGAATCTGGGTGAGGAGAACATCCTGCTCTTATTTTCCTTGTTTATGAGTATCTTTGGCAATAATACCTCATTTCCCATTAAAAGGGATACTTTATATGCATGCAAGAGTAATGACACGATCCATACCTCCTTTATATAAGTTCATGTTACTTAATTATTACTGCTGCAACCATTCACTCAAACATCAGAAGAGATGAATAGGGAGGAGGAATATAATTTATGCATTAACCTTCCAAGAAGGGCACTCTTGGCAACTCACTGTTGACTCTATACATGCGTCACAATTCTCCACAGAACCAGCTGGAGCATATTTAGTGAAAGCAAAAGGTGGACTCACATGCTAAGGAACTGATCTCTTACAGGAAATTCTGACCAAAATTATCCCTCAAAACCAATATATATTTATCCTGCTTTGTTGAGGGGGCTGGTGGGGGAGGATATAATCAAATGGCGATAACTGCTCACTGTTTCTTAGATAACATGAACTGGAAAATGCATCAACAGTAATATGTCTACAGACGGTGACTTGACCTTCTGAAAGAGTCCTTAAAATCTGTGAAGGAGGATTTTTGGATTTTAAACTCTTATGGTTGTTGGGAAAAGAAACAGATTTATGGTTGGCTGCTATGTTAAGGTTCTTGGGTGAGCAATAGGCACCAAATGCTTGGAAGTCATTGTACAAGCACAAAAGAAAGAAGCTGCAAAAGGTGGTGTTAAGTGACAAAACTACAATTTTTGTCCTTAGATGAAGTTTGATGGGAGAAAGGATTGGAGATTTGATCTTACCATTAATTCTACTGGAACCCACGTGTGAAAATATCCAAATATTCTTGAGGGGCAGTCGTCAGTTGTTCTCTTAGGTATGTCTAGTCCATAGTCTAACCTGGAGGTTCATGTGTGAGGCTCTGTCAGAAATCTGAGAAATTAATTTGTCATGCAAAATCAATGCATGCTCAACAGGCCAGATCCTGCGGTTCAAAAAGGAAGGGTTGATGGATCATTATCTGGGTACAGTCCTTGCATTAATAGGTTCATTTGTACTTTATCAGCACAGTAATAGCTGATTAAACAAGTCACGTGAACTTGTTAGATTAAATAATCATAAAATTGAAAATACCCTGAGTTTTCAGCAGGTCAGTGAGAAGATACTAATGCTTTTTAAAATTGTGGGGTGGGGTTTCTGTTGCATTTATTTTGGGATTCCCCCCCCCCCCAAGTTAAACCAAGTTAAATCTTTCTCTGTTTGGACAAAAAACTCATTATAATCTGGTGAGGGGATATTGGTCTGAAGGACTATAGCACAGACATGCTGCTGTGTCAAGAAAGCCCTCCAGGCAGCTTACAGCTTTTGGGTGAACAGAGGAAATGGTTTTTTTCTTGTTTTTGGATGCTCTGCTTTCAGAAGAAACTAGTATTATTTATCTAAAGTAAATAAAAACTTACGATTTCAAAAGAGTTTATAAATAAAAGCATTTGATTGAAGGTTTGCTTTAATGAATTAACAAAACAAAACTGAAAAGACAAATCTCATCAGAAATCACAGTTTCTTAATCACCTGCTTAATTTTTGTTAGGGGTTACTGGAGCACTCCTGGGAAGATACATGGTCCTATGCCACCCAGCAGCAACTCAACATCTTGAATGCTCAGGCCCCTCTTCAGGGAAAAGCCTGAAAAATAAGAGGGAGGGCTCTTCACTGCTCCCCTCTCAGGCAAAATGCCCACTGAATTCAATAGGATTTTTGCATGAGTAAGTCAAGCAGGATTTGGCTCTGGAAGGACATAACAAGATTGAGGAGACTTGGTTCCCAGTAATGGTGTCCCATTGTGCTGTGGTATGGTGGAACACGCAGTGCTGGAGTGCATTCTGTCAGTGCCTCTGTCTTCCAGAGGATATTGTAATATCTCATTATTGTGAACTAGAAGAAAGGGATCTGGAAGAATTAGGACTGGAGATTATTGTAGGGTTTTCAGAAGTACAAAAAAGAAGCAAAGAAATGTAGCATTATGAATACAGGATATTAATAGCTTACTTTTGCTCTGTGAACTGTCTTTAATTCCAAGCACATTGAGGCAGATGACATGTTTCTCAGTGATGCCTAGTGGCTCCATTCTAACTTATGGATACATTACAAAAAGTCTGTCTAAAAAGCCCAGCTTGTGAGTTGCTGATTGTCTCCTGAGAGGATCTAAGTGATTTACCTCTCCCTGATCTCCCTGACCCTACAGAGCTGGCGTGTTGTGTTGGATTTGAGAAGTGAGGCATCTGAAAGAGGTCTTACAAGGCATCCTGAGAACACAGCTTCAGCAGCAGGGTGAAGTCTGGCATATTCCCTGGCTCAGATCTGTGCATTCCTATTAGTGGACACTGGACACTTGATCACAACACAGTACAGTCACTCTGTTGTAGGGTGATCCAACCTCAGGTCACCTATAAATTCCACGTTTTGCAATGTGCAACCTCCAAGCCATTTCTGGAAGGGCACCAGAGCTGAGATAGGTGACATGAACCACAGGTTTTGCATGTCATGAGAGTGTGCCCTGCCCATCCATGGAATGGGCTGTGGTGTGCTTTGGGCACATGCCAGGGAGTAGCTCAGGCCGTGCTTACTCCTGTGTGACTCAAACCTTACACCTACTCAAAGACTTTTGTCTGTTTGATAGAATTAGAAGGTGACTGTGAACATAGGCTGGAACTCGAGTGAAAAATATTTGCTCAGAATATGGTTTAGACATGTCCAGTTTGCACCTACAAACACACCAGTGTTATGAGATGTACAGTTCCAGACCAAATCTTGCACAAATCCTGGGTATTATGGTGTTTGCTCTAGACTTTTAAGAGATACTTTCTGAAGAATATGTCTGATTTTGCTAGGTCACCTTTGTACAAATGGGAACAGGTACCAGATTAAGGGGTATTTCTGGAAGGTATCAGGTGTGTCCATGACCTCACCTCAACTGTGGCCATCCTCACCTGGTGTTCCCACTAATTGAAGAAAGTCCCAACAGGCACAAAAATTGCACAAACCCTCAGGAAGTCAGAACTTGCCTGTAAGAAACATCTCTGAATGCTGTAGTCAGGGAAATGGGGTAATCCATGGGGTTTTTTATGTCACCCTGATACAAACACAAATCAATCAAAAAAACTGACCAACCATCTGTTGGGGTGTTTGTCAATTGATACAGTGACTGCCATTCTCTGCTTCAAAAAAATGCATGTGTAGGTCCTTTGACACACACAAAGAACTCTTTTGAAAAACATTCTGAAAGATAATTTGTACAGAGTTTATATGAGGTGTGTGTGCGTGTGTGTGGACACATACACAAATAAAATATTGGTGAGCTGAAAAGTCAAAGTATCAAGTACACAGAGAAAACCACAAGGGTCAGTATGACTTAGTGATATTATCTAAAAAAATGCAACTATTTCTACATTTACAGAGTCTCTGAGACTCAGTGGTACCTGGAAGGCATAGTATGAACTTTTATTTAATACAGACCTACCTCTGATGTGCATTATTAATTGATATTTATAGAGAACCGCATTAAGAGTTATCTGGGTATAGGCACTACTACAAAGCTATAAATATATTTAGCTAGATTTTATAGTTCCTTAAGATCAGTCACCAGAGAGAGAATGATATATATTTGATATGAATAACATCTGTATTTGTGTCTAAATAGAGGAGGAAATGCATCTGTCTTTAGTAGATCTCTTTTTAATGTTTCAGCCTGCAAGAAATGCACATTAATAGCAGTTTCTTCCCTGAGGAAGGTTTTGAACTGGAGTACTTGAGAAGAAACTTACAACAGAGCAGCCTAAAGTGCCACCCAGTCCCTTTTAATTAGCACATATAAGTCCCCCAACATCCAAGATATGATTGAGACTTTCTGCCATTTCATTTTAATATCAGTGTTATATGCTAACGTTTGTCAGACTAAGCTAAAAAACCACTTCTTTTTATGTTGTTTCCCACATGCAGAGCAGACCTCTTACATTTTTGTTGGCTGCTAACGTACTAAGCGTTTTTTGGCAGCATGCGGTTCTGGATTGAAGCCATGCATGCAAGTCTTCCACAGTAAGTATGGCCCAAAGGATTAGAGATCAATGGATTTAGTTATCTGGTGAAGTTCCCCTGCCTCTCTGGTGCTATTAAAAGGTTTTGCTATTGTAACGAGCACCAGAACTTTTCATTTTAAACTTGCCCAACTGAGGCTTCCACTTAGGCTGCAAAGTGTAAGAAAGTTACTGGACTTCTGCAGGCAGATTTACTGTTGTGCCACTGAAATGCAAGTCCAAGAAAAACCCCAAACAGATATTTCATACCTTGGACGACAAAAATTGTTCATAAAGGAGGAAAAAACCAACACCGCGGTGTGTTTTCTCAACGTAATCAAAGGATGCTGTCTTAGACAAAATTGCCTTCTAATTAGTTCATAATCAAATCCTGAGAAATGGGGTAGACACTGTTAGAAAAATTCTGATGCCTGAAGCACTGCCAGCCTGAGGAAAAGGAATCCTCAGTCCCAAGAGCTCAGGGGCCTCCAAACCACAGACCTGGCCCACGGCTGGGCTGCTGCTGGCTGTTGGCTGAGGACTAGTGACCACTGCTCATTGCTCCCTGCTCTGACACTGACTCTGAAGCTTTTGTGTGCTGTCCAAAGCTACTGATCTGGGCCCCAAAACACCTACTTCCTCCCCCTTCCCTCCACGAGGAAATGTGAACAGCTGCCACAGAGATTTTCTCTGCTGTGCATGTGTAGAGATTCCTCCTGTGTTTGGCGTCCTTGCACAAGAGAAATGTATCATAAAGCCCTTCAGGATTTGGCCTATGCCGTGTGGGAATATCTTGACTTTCAAGTTTGAGGGACTAAGCAGTTTTCATTTTCTTATTTTTAAACATGGGACTTCCTGAACAGAGGAAAATTCATAACCCAGCTGATTTAGCACTGTTCTTTTTAAGTTGAACACAATAAGCTATTCCAGCCATTTGCCTTCATAGTGGACATAGTAGGTAAAAATGCAGCTTGAGTTTGCACCCACCCTGTGTGTGCAGGGAATGAAAGGTGAGCAGGAACTGTTCTGCGCTTTCCCACTAGCTTTGCCCAGGACTCAGTACAGATTCAGGCTCTGTTTCTGCAGCTACCAAACTTTATAGGGCTCTACAAGACCCTTTATAATCTCTACAAGATGGGAAATTAGAAGAAGGAAATAATGGAAGAACAAATTCAACCTTCCCACCTTTTTATTAGTAAGCTGCAAATAATGACACATTCTGCACTGTCACAAGTGGATGGTAAAAGCTGATAAAAACCCGTAGAGAGTCAACAGGACAGATTCCAGCTTCAACCATAGGTTGACACTATTAATTTTCTGTGTCCAGAGCTGTATCTTGCATTGCCCTGTATACTTATGAAATTCTTTGCAGCTGAAGTGACCCACACACATCTGAACAACCACAAATCATACCAAGATGGCCCTTCTACCCCATAGTTAAAGCAAGAATCACCAAGAGCAAAGAATCTACAGCTGTTAACTCGAAGTCTTACCAGGGTGACAGCCACCCTAGCTCAAACACTAGCATCTTTGCCACCTCAAAGTAGAGCATAAACCTGCGAAACAAAGGACAGGACAACATATAGTGGAAGAGGGCAGCGTCCTGAAGACATGATCTGGTTTTGATAAAAAGCTCTCCGCTGATTTCAGGATGCTGTCCATGAAAAATGCCCTCAATTGCCAACTGTCCTGAAAAGCTCTTCAAACTAGTAAGTGTGCCCAGAGATAGACTATCAGGCTACCAGGCTCCCTAGGGAAGCCACATAGTTCTATATTGCAGGGAACAAAATGTAAATGTACTCTTCATAAGGGCAGCCAGATAAAATAAGAGCTAATCCAAACACCAAACCAAGTCCAAAACCTTTGTGAGAGCACAGATAAACACTCTCTAAGTTATCCATGTAGAGTATCGTTCAGGCATAAAAATCTCATCTAACTTTTCTGCTGTCCTAAAGTTCGAAAAATTCCTGTCTTGAAAGCATCTGCCTTTCCAAGATGATACAGATACTTCAGAGCTTCCATTCACACGAGCTGAATTTTTGGAGCCTTATCCAAAGTGAATTTCTGAAACTTCCCTGGTTTTAGAGGCTCATCCTTCAATTTTTGTTATGTGCTTCTACTTCTACTCATTTATCAATTAAACCCTCCCCCCCAAAAAAGTTTCATATTCATTTCCATTTTCAGACCTTCTGAAGCTCTGAAAATTCTTACACAAGTAACTCTCTTTCTCATAGCTAGAGTGCACTAAAACTTTTCCTTGTTTCCTATGTTTCCTCTGTTTCCTTCAGTCTGATACTGAAGATGGTTTGAAGCCGGAAGGCAAATGGGGATCGGAACTTTCTCAAAATTGGAGCTGGTGTGTGTCTGAGGTTTACCCCAGTGCAGTAGATGTAGGAGCCAAACAAATGCATCAAATCTGAATGCTGTCTGCTTTGGGGGAGCAACTGTGTCTTCAAGTCTCTCTTCCCAGCCGTGACCTTTTCCCATTTGTGATTCCGTTCCTGAGGCAGCACCCAGCCCATTACACTGCTCTCGTTGTCGGCATCTGCAGGTGTCTCCAGGTAGAGCTTGTCTTGATTTTTTTGTTATTGTCTTCTACTTCATTTCTATTTTAAAAACAAAAACACCCTTTATTTTGTAATCTTTCCAACAATCTTGTTGAATGATTAGCTTTAGCCTTCCCTAACTAAGCTCACATACACCTATGTTTACATTTTTGTGGGTTTTCTATGTGTTTGCCCATTTCCTCTTGCTTTTATTTGCTTTTAGTGGTCTCAGAGTCCTAAACCATGCAAACAGACTTAAGAGATGTGCAGTACTGTCGGGGACTGCAGAGGAAAAGGAAACCCAGCCAATTTCAGTCTCTCTGCCACAAGTGTGGCTAGAGAAAGAAGTGTAGACTTATGGCCATGATGTACGTGGTGGCTAAAAGTGAGGTTATTACATCATGTGTACCATCATAAAGGATTCATTGCATTTCCTTAGAAGAGTGGGAAAAATGTATTTAAAAAATAAAAAATAATGTTTTCTAGGAGCCAATGATTTAATAAAAAAGAGTTGTCTGGTCCTTTACTAAATTATATTAACAATTTTCAATTTTCCTTGTTTCTTGCTTACCAGTGGGGGAATTGTGTTTAATTTAAAATATTTCTCAACAGCTTACAAAGAAAACAAGTCTAGAAGCAAATGTCCAAAGTTGTTTTCTTCTATTAAGTGACTCATACTGATATTATTCTCATTCTGTATTTATATGTTAATGCAATCATACCTATGTCTTTCCCCTGATTTCCTAGCATGTCTTCTTTCACTACCCTTCTTGTAGCACTCCCCAAAGGTTTGCCTGTATCAGTCCGCAGTGACTGATTTACACACCAGAAAGTCTCTGAAAGCATAAAGATGCATCATGCATAGTACTGCCTCAGTTTAAAGCAGGGACAAGCACAAATTAATTCCCATGATATTTATGGGAACTTAAACATAGAAGGGCAGAGAATTAAAAACAGGGATGCTCCCTAGCAGGCAGGGAGACTGCTGGCTAAAATACTCCCTTGGATGAAATCTCACCAGGAAAGTGTTTGGAGCCTAACCCTAGACTTTACACGCCAAGCTCTTCAGTCTGGTGCTATTCTAGATGTACCAGTTCAATCTGTGGCAGTGCGTGACTCAGCCAGACCTCACACAGCTGAACTGAGCTTGGAAGCCTCAGCCTATGAATTCCTGGGTTAGACTTCACTTTCTCTGCCTGTTTTCTATTAGCTCTGTGGGTTTTCAGGCTTTTATGGCAATCCTCTGACTGAAAATTACTGCTGCCCAAGACAGCCTGACTGCCAACAAGGTTGCAAACACAGAAGATCTTTTTTCAGTAATTCTTTGGGCCATGAAAGGTTGGTTATTTCCAAACTTTTCATTAAATGTACATTTCTGAAAGCTGAAACGTTAATTTCCATACGCTCTTCTCTTTTTCTCTCTCCCTCTCACTTACTCTCCTTTTTAAGCTGACATCAAGAATTCAGGCACAGAGACAGAGAGAGAGAGGGAGGGAGGGAGTAAAATTATATTTTTCATGTAACTCTACTGAAGTCAAGGATCTTACACTAAGGAAAATCTGGGGCTGCTGTGTTTATTTTCTTACTCTTGGTTTGCTTAATTTCATGCCACTTAAAATTACATTTAATTGCAGCAGTTCTCTATTTCATTTTTTCAGTTGTGCTCCTTTCCCAGCATGTTCCCCAGGACATTGGAAGAAGAGAAAAGCTGAATCAGTTTGGAAAAACATGAATATTTCTGAACGTGTGGACACTTCTCAGTTCTCAAGTGTGGGAGGAATATTTCACTGCCCACCTACCCATCACTCAAATGTCCCGATCAGGTTATTGAAATAAATTAGCCTTAAGAATAATTATCTGAGAAGAATTCTCTTCCTGTCTCAAAAATCACATCTACCACCATGTACGCTTTTTTACCTAGGTAGCTTAGACTCAGGCTGATTTCAATAAATAAACTGATTCAATAAATAAACCTCTGAGGTACTCACTCCTCAGTACTCAATAGATCTGAAGTTGTGTTACTGGCAAATAAAAGTGTTCCCTCAAAACTCTCACTCTGCTCTAGTTGCATTTTTGAAACAACAGCTTGTACCAAACGAGACATTTTTACTCTGGAAGCTGAGGCCCTGACATGTGGCCAGCTCCACCTGGGCTGGGGGAAACACAGATCGAGGATTTTGCTAAAAAGCCTCTTGCTGAGGTTCCTTGGCACTCATCAGCACAACCTCTTGGACCACATTCACTCTTGCTTTCATTTCCAAATTCAGTAAGCACTCACACGGTGGAGCTTAATTCTGTTGAAACTCATGGCCAGTGAATTTCAAAGTCACACGTAGGCATTCACATGCATGAGTAGTCACACAGGAGATTGCTCATACACCAGAGTGAAACCGTGCCACGTGACTTAGGGAAGCACTCATAACTCAGTTACACATCTTGAATACTGTGTATGGAATATTTGGAGACAGCTGTTCATCATTAACCCAGAAAGGTTTTAAAATATTTACATTCTTCCTTGTGGCCCTCATTCAGCAAGGTACTCAGGCATATGTGTAACTAAGCAAATAAATAGCAGAGCATGGTAGGAAAGCACAGTGTGAGGAATAACTGAGATGCTTTACTCCCTCTGTCAATGGATATCACCTCTCAATTCATAGATGGAAAGAAATTTGGGTGTAAAAAACATACAAGTAGGGAGAGGACAGTGGTCTAGAAGTAGAGTGTCGTGACCTGTTCATATATCAGTGCTGGTCCTTAGAAATGTGGAAAAAATCACACAAGAGAAAAGAAAGCACATGGGATAATTTTTTAAAGGAGTCCCAGTTTAATATATTTTTAATGTCAAAACCCTTTGTTGCAAGTAAGTTTTGCTTCTGGATTTTTCATGAACAGGAAAAAAAAATGATACATTGGATGATTTATGCATTTCAAATTATTTGCTCAGCTCACTACAGAATGAATTGATACACTGCAGAAATCCATATTACATCTATTTCACCTTCTTTTAGCTTTGAGGAAGCATGGCAAAACAGCTTTGCTTAATGCTATATTCATGTGTCCTATGGGAGAACA
>VWZT01013390.1:738071-772929 GCA_013397055.1 Pachycephala philippinensis
TTTCTGCATCTGTGTATTCATTAAAGACACACACAAACACACAGAAGCACTGAGATATGAAGAGAACCCCAAAAACAAAGCTGAGTTGGAACATATTTCTGAATTTGTTTGCAAACCTGCGACAGTGAACAAGTCTCAAGAAATAATACTGCTGGGTGAGACTGCAAAGTTTTGGGGAAGTTCTTTGAACACATGTAAACATGATATGTGTAGGCAAATGTTTAACTTGC
Organism: Pachycephala philippinensis; assembly: GCA_013397055.1. NCBI lineage: Eukaryota > Metazoa > Chordata > Aves > Passeriformes > Pachycephala > Pachycephala philippinensis. Next base: position 738,302 of record VWZT01013390.1, read on the forward strand.
CTTTTTTACTTCTACAAATTATATTATGAAATCAGACATCTCTGACTTCTTAGGAATGTCAAATCAATGTATTCCTTCAAAACAGATAATTGCAGGGAGCTGCTCTGCTTCTCAGCTTCTATAGTTTTGATTGTTCCACTTTCAGACTGATAATGATCAGACGCTTCAGTTGTTTTAGCAGTTCATTTGCATAATACAGGTAGTTTGGGAAACATCACCTGCAGCCCCAAATGTAGTGTGTTAGACACTGCAGACTCCGAACAAAAAAGAAGCAAACACATTGAGTTTATGCAACTGGAGGACAGAGACAAGTCTTGTGCTTTCATTCACTGCCCTTTGATCACAGGGACCTACATTTTAATCCATCCCAGGCAGAATCATGGAAAATGTATTTGATCTGATAGCTGTATCAGCACTACTTTAATACGCTTCTTTCTCAGATTGAGGATTGAAGCATCTAGATTTAAAATGTCCTTCTGCTGCCAAAAGAGATTGAATTTGACAGATGAGGATTTATGAGTGCTGCTCACATGTAGCAGAGGTCACCTCCTATGGTCACTCCTATATTGTTCCTACGAGAGAATGCACTGTAGTGGTTTGGAAGTAGTAATATGAAAGATATAGTGTGTGTCTTGTTACCACACACATAATTAGGATCTTAATGAGAAGCTTTCTATTAACACTGTATTAAGGCTAGTGACCTAGAGTGATACAAAGTCAATGGACCCATTACATTTCGTGCCATACTGTACAAAGTCCCACTGAGAGACACAGAATATTGAAGGACCGTCCATATGATGCCCTCAGGGTCTATTCTCCCTTTGATGCATATGTATAACTCTCATTAATGTTAATAGAAGTTACTTGTGAGTAGTTAGGGGAGAACAGACCCTCTGTTTAATATGAAAGTGTACTTGGAGGAGATTCCACAGGAGCTTTGGGATCCCAAACAATGTCAGTGAAGTTATGACAAATCAATAGGTGAGCAGCAAGTGAAATCAACTGGACATAATGCACAGTCCATATTGTGGGCCCAAAATACATTGGACAGAAAATGCTGCCCTCTTCCAAACCTCCCCCAGAAAGACCTATGGTATATTTTATAATGGAGGCCACCTAAGCCAAAACTGTCATATTCTTTGTTTATCCCTTCCTCTTATGTAATATGATCAGGAAATTATCCTCATTTTACAGACAAAAAACCACATAATCTAACTTTCATAGTCTAAAGATCAGTTTAATCTACTTTTCTAGACTCTTTTTATGATTCACAGGGACCATACGCCACCTAAAATAGGTAATAGATTCTGGTTATGTTGAGACAAGATGATTCAGCCTCTAGGGGTGCAAATTTCCCCCTGCTGGCTGCACAGGAAATGTACACTCAGCTATACTAATACTAAATGAGGTGTCTGCAACCACTTTCTGGTCCTACAATACGTGTGTAGCTGCATGAGGTCCTCAGCCTTGGTTTTCAAGGCTCAGTCCAACTGCTCTAGCCTCCTTAGTGCTTTCCTTTCTTGACAATGACTCTAGGTCACTGGAAGCCTTCCTATCTTTGAAAATGTAGCGTTTGCATGAAAATAACTTCTGTAATGCTCAGCAGGTATTCTCTGGAGATAAGCATATTCTCTGTGCAACAGTAAAGCATTGCTGCAGAGGCACTGCCTGGCACATGTACGATTATAATCATTCTCTACATGGATACTGTGAAGCAATGGTTTATATTATTTTAATTAAAGACTATAAATCTAAAAGTTCTCTGCATCTACCTAAAGTGTCCTTCTGAAACCCCTGGGCAGACCCTCTGTGACTGCCAAGGACCAGGAAGAGCAGGGAAGTTGGGGCAAGGCAAGTGAGGCAGTGTGGTGTGGGCAGTCCCACCGCATCCAAGCAAGAAGGAGAGAGCAGATCCAGTGATGGTTACTGGTTCAACCAATGTCCAGTGATCCTCCTGAAATCCAAAGAGGTGAGGCAGGTCCAACGTCAAGACAGAAAGCCAAGTCAGCATAGCTCAGAAAGAGACCAAAGGTGAGGGCCTGAGCTTAAAGGCAGCTCTCAATCAAGGAGGAACAGGTGTCCACTACAACTGCAGTTCAGACCCCTGCACCATACCTATGCTGGTCTTGTGTCCAGGGAGATAAACTCCAGGCAGGAGTGGGGCAATGAACTCAGGTTTTTAGCAGCATCCCTTCACAGTGGAAACTTCAAACTTAAATTTCCAAAATGCTTGTGCTGTTACATTTTGCTGTGTACATGCAATAAAAGTGATCAAACTTTCTCTGGATTTTGAAAGAAGATATGGATGATATGTCCAACTGTGTGGCTAGAGGAGGGCCCTTTTGAGGCATGCATCAACCAAGGCACTTTTAAGTCATCATGAGAATGAGTCAAGGAGTCCTCTAGGCTTTATGTTACAGTTCTTTTCTGCAAACACCCATGCTGGCAGTGAACCACTGTGTGTTTTGTCATTAGACCACCTTGGAGCTAGGACAGGCGCAAGGATAGATCTGAATTAGTGAAGGATGACAGAATGGGAAGGTACTCTACTGTCAGGTCTTCTCTATACCTCACCAGCATATCTGGTTATCACTTCATTTAAGTATCTTCCCATCCCTTGGGCAATGACTTATCTGTGATTACTCTATGACCACATTATCTTTTATCAGGCCCCTCTCTGACTCACCCTGCCCTGTTCTGTACCCAGGAGCGCATTCCCAGGAAGTGGGGACTAGTCATCAGTTTCAGCACACCAAGGTTCAAAGGCATTGTTAACACCCCTGGGTGAGATCCTCTTACTGCCTGGTTTAGACCTGTGCAGGAGAGCAACCACGAGGTCTGCTCCCATTGTCAGTCTGAACTCCTACACCTTAAAATAGTCCCTAAAATCTCTAACATGGCTGTGAGGACTACATAAGTTTTTACCTCATTGTCACACTACACCTTTACTTTTCTCATGCTAATGCACATATTTGTGAAAACACATAGCAATGACTGTAATGGAAGAATAAAACTCTAGAAACAAGAATTTCCACTACAGTTAAAAAAAGAAATCTATGGTTTAGAGTTTTTCAGTGTTTCAGGTAATCGCAGTCCTAGTGCTTGTGCTGAAAAACATATGCAAGACTGAAATCTTTTTGAACAAAACCAAGCAGGAAAATAAAACGACTATGTATGTGTAGGTATCTGCATACAGATATGCCTAAATTTGGCAGTGTGTGTTTGCAGATATGACTTTCTCTCCCTTTGTATGACTATACATTGAAATACATGCAGCCAGTGTGTGTATATACTACATTCAGTCAAAAAAATAAAGACTTCTATTCATATCTGCCTTGATAAATGCATAAATGTACAGACAGTTTCTTGGCCACAGCTACTGCATGCTTGACAGATATGGTCACCTCATACCAGACCTCACCTAGACCTGGGGCAAAGACAAATCCAGTTTGATTGATTGGGATATTGTGTATTCATTCATTAGTCCAGGCTTTGGCAGACAAGACCTGGCAGGTATCTTCTTGTAAGCAGACGGCTTTCCTGGTGTGGTCTTGGCTTTTCTGGCAGCTTAGCTGCGAAATTTTATACACTTCTGTGGCGGGGATTAAGGCTATCAGGACTCCAAGATTTCTCATATATTAGACAGCATATGCAGATCAAACCCCGTGCTGTATTCCCTGTCCCTAAGAAAGTGAAGTCTGAATTGGTGCTTTTGGGCTCTCCTATGTAGGGTGGACCTGGGCCCATTTTTTGAAGTTTCTTTTTACAAAGAAAGCACCTAGAGTTTCATATTAGTATCTCTTCCAATTGATTTCAACACAGTCCCCCAAGCCTGGGCTGGGTTTTAGTATACCCTCCAGAGAGAGAATTAAAATGAAAAAGAGAACCAAAATTGAGGACTAGAAACCAACCCAAAACTTTCAGTGATAATGTCTTATTTATAAACCAATTGCATTTCAGAAGTACAGGTTTCCAGTTTTTAGAGATTATTCATCATTAAGATTGGTGTTAAAATCTGTAGGCTGAAATACTTTGGGTACTGAAGCAGACAGCAGAGGAAAACAGCTCAAACTGGCCATTTAAATTCCTTTTTTCATTCATTATTTTCACTAGGTCATAAATCCACCACTTTGTAAACTCGCCAAGAAAAATGTAAATTGGATCACACTGCAGAGGACAGAATTTGTTCAAAGTGAGGGAAGTTCATCAGTTAAAAAGTACCAATGAGACCAAATTAAAATAAATGTTCTCAAGCCTTACTTTCAGAAAACCTATTTTATAGTATTTAGATGGCAAAAAAATGCATTCAAATCCACTAGAAATCTCTTTATGTACTACCAGAGAGGAGTAAAATGCCTTATGATAAGTAAAAATTAGGACTAGAATTTTGAGGTGGTTTTCTATAGTTGTAGATTCCTGGTGTATGAAGGGCAAAATAAGAATTTAATAAATTTGGTCTTTCCTTTTAAATAAAGAGTTAATACAAATCATGGACTTACACTTTTAAAGTGTCCAGATATACTCGGCTTTTGAGAAGGAAAGCAAAGCATGTAAATATTGCTGATCTGCTTTTTTTTTTTTTAACATGTAATTCAGTCAACATGTAGTCTTTGTTTTTAATTAAATAAAGGCTGACAGTATTATAGTTTCTGCACTCCCATTCTTCCAATGCCAGATCAGAACTAAGCACAATTTTAGGCTCTGAACCTGGAACAATTTAGATTGATGCTTGACTTGATGGGTATGATTTGTCTGTTCAGTGGGTTGTCTTCAATACAGCTTCTCATTCTTCAAGGAGTTAAGCAGGCCTGTAAGTAATTACAAGCACAAAAAATGAATACATTTATTGAGGTCACTATGACATGGCAGAGGAGGGAGATCAATATTCTTTTGAGGGGACACAGAGTAGTTGTATTATTATTAAATAATTAAAAATTACTAAATGATTCATGCTTTGTTTAGCTTTATTCATTCAATGTTTAACAGGTAGGATTTTCTGCTACTTGATTAAAGACAACTACATTTCCTGTGAGAGCATAGCTAAAACTATTGTGGAGCATTATCAAATAAAAGATTGGATAAAACAGACCTTTTGCAACTGCTCGCTGAACATACCTAATTTCTGCTAGTGAGATCTTTACTCACTGTGTTTCCTCTAGTATCTTGGATGAAAAATCTTCCCACTGTACTAGGAATGGATGTTCTATAACTACTTACCTTTTGGGTTTAGTTCTATAACTGCTTAACTTTTGGGGTGTTATTGGTCACATGCTATTATATTTTTTCATTGGATGCCTAAATCCTTTATAGCTGAAAGACAAAATCTTCCCATTTGCTGTAATTGGCTCTGGATCACACTTCTAGAGGAAACTTAATGGAGTACAACATAATTCATACACAAATGTGTTCACTGAGAATTCTGCCCGTTGCCAACAACAACATCATCCAAGGCAGTAGGTATCATAGCAAAGCTCCTAAAATTCAGTAGTCTCACAAACACAATATAATAACAAACCCTACCAGAAATCTCAGAGAATAAATCTCCAACCCTAGGGAAACTTGGAATTTTTTAATTTAGTAGTAGTAATAGTAATACTACTAGTAGTAGTAATACTAATATATATTTAGATAGCCAAGAAAATGGTGAAAATTATTACCTCAGATAGCAGAAAATTTAAAAATTACTGTGGTTCATTATTTATTATAACTACTTTAATTCAAGGGAATCCATTTATATTTTCTAGTTGTGTTGAGATAACTGTATGTGCAATTGACTACTCAGACATAAAAGACATATTTTCAAAAATTGCTGGAACAGTTGTTATGTAGGTAATCAGATATTTGTGCATCAAAGGACAGACAAGGCCACAAATAAAATGTAGTTGTATAGATCGGAATGGAGATAAGTGTAACATGCCCTGCTTATTAAATACATGTTTGATAGATAAATGCTGCATCCTCAAGTGAGATTTATGAAAAGCCCATAGAAGAATACTTTTACAAACCAGATGAAAGTACTGTAGTCTGTTTGTTTAATGCATAAGCTTTTCCCTTTTTTAGGATGACTAGCACAAAAGCCTTGTTTTTTAGTGCTGCACCAGAGTATGTGTAGCTAGCATGGAAAATTCTATGTAAATAATGCTATAACAAGGATGTGTTCCCACAGTAAAATTGGACTCCCTGCTATATGTTTGTATTTAACTTTGTTCACTCGGGGCAAATGTTTTCAAAAAAGCAGCTATTCCAGGGAATTGATGTTTGACAGGCAGGGCTGTCCCCAGAATTGGCTACCCCTTGGAGTACTGAAATGAGAGAGCTTTGGTTAGTGAATGTCATTGCATTGCCGGTTCATCACCTGTTATTATGTGAGCAACTTATCAAAGCAGGGCTGCATAGCCCCCATAGAGAAAAATAGCATCCTGACATGAGCAGAATGGTTTATTTTTTACCCAGTCTAAATAAACAAAGTTGAAGAGAACTCAGAGATCGATTGTCCTCCCTACTACCAACTACAAAATATATAAAGCCAGTGATGAAAATTTTCCCTCTTCATTGCTTTTCTCAAGAGCAGAGGCTTGTCTGAAAGACAGTAGGGCTAGAGGAAACATTGGTCCTTTTCACCTTGTGAGCACAGATGAGAACCAGATAGACCAGTTTGATGGGACATGATAACCTGCTGTTTTTGACTGACTGCCAATGCTAGCCCATTCTGGAATGAGGAATGGGCCCTGATCAGCAGAGCTGGCACAAGCACAATGCCATTTGCAATGGTGGCATGGCAGCTGTGCCCTTGCAAAGCGTTGGTGCATCCTGCCTGCCTCAAACACCAAGGCTGCAGGAGGTCCTGCTACTCTACCACTTCTCTTCCTTTCTCATCTCTCTTCAGTTCCCAGTTATGTGGACTATGAGTTAATGCCATAATTGACCCTACCTAATTAATCCTCTAAACACTTCTCTCTTAAGTGCATTAGCAGCCCCATTTTGCAAATGGTGAAAATGAAATAGATCAAGTGGTTTGTCTATGGCCACTGAAGAACTCTCTGCTGGTTGGGCTCAGTCCCAAACAGACATGCAGGACTGACTCCAAACATGTAGTGCACTATTCACTCAAACAGTTCTATAACCATCAGTTGCAGTGTAACTTTGTTCTGGTAGCTGGTTTTTGGTGTCTCTTCCTCAGTTAAAATTTCCTTAATAATCGATAGTGGGGAAGAAACTGTGAAAACTTCATGCAGGAACATAATACTAGAGAGACCTGTGACAAGAATTTCAGGGAACCTTTACTTGGGAAAGATAGTAGTAATTTCCAAGGTCAAAGGCTAATTCTGGACTGAGAACTGAGGCACAAAGAGCTTGAGCTGCTTACCCCTAGGGAGGCTGTGGCATTGTTGGGAACTGAGCCCAGGATTTCTGAATTCCAGTCAAGTTCCATAACCACAGGATGACTCCAAGACTAGCTGTAACCTACAACTGCCCTTGCCCAAGAATTCAGCCAGGCGCCTTGTGATCAACAAGGAGTAGTTTATTGCTTTTGATGAAGTACAGATAAATTTCTAAATAAGTGTCTTAGTCAGTAGGAACCAAGTACTTTTCCTTCAATGAGACATAACCTGGCATATTACACTGCCTTCTCTTCCAGAGCACTTTGCTTCCTCTTCTGGAGCTCTGTGAGTTTTTGAGGTTCTATGTGGTCTTGAAGGCATATGGCAAAACTGGGTCCCCCAATCCAAAACAGAGATGAACCTTCTTTAGGGAATGACTTATGTTTTCTTCTGACAGAGTTAGTTTTCCAGGATTTATAATATGTCAAGATATTTTTAGGAAATAGCAGCACATGCCAAACGTTTACCAGAGTGTTTTATGACCCTTATGGTGAGGCCTTCTTAAGGGGAAGAACATTAGAAAAAATGGTGTAGGATTCCAGTAGAGAAGTATTTATATATATATATATATATATATGATTAAGTATTATGTCAGAAGAAGCCAATCAACACCTCCTTGATAAAACTAGTATTCCTGGGAAAAAAAAAAAGAAAAAAAAACCAAAAAAACAAAACAAAAAAAACCCACCAAAACAATACACACACAAAGCAGCTTAATAATTTTCCAACAACAGATTTTACTGGAGGGCTGTCCACTACAGAAGACTTCTTGATCTTTAACTTTACCTAGTACAGTGCCTGGCTTCCTTACAACAGACTAAGGTGCTCAAACCCCACTGGAACCAACTACTTCAGCAGATTCCTGGCCTTGAACTCACAAATATTCTCACCAACTAAATATAATCTTAAATTATTAAATATCATGCTAAATTAGCAAGCAACAATTAGCAGCAAAAAGAGGGAGAGGAGGGAAACAAACAGAAAAAAACATACCTGTTTTTAATATACAGCTTTAAAGGCAGCCGTGTTGAATGGAGCTCTGAGCAACCTGGTCTAGCAAAAGACATCCTTGCCCACATCAGAGGAATTGGAACTAGATGGTCTTTAAGGTTCCTTCCAATCCAAGATATTCTGTGATTTTTTGATTCTATGAATTTTCATTAAGAATAGTTTTTCTTTGAAACTAAATCAAATTCTTCCATGGTCAAGGTGCAGTAGTAATACTATGGGCCTTTTTCATCCTTCAGATTATTTTTCTTGAGAAACAGAATTAAAGGAACAGGAACCTTTAGTGAAATATCATGGATAAAATTTTACGGAGCCAGGTTACTTTCCCCTTCACTTTTATGCACACTAATGCTTCCATGCATAAAGGATAGAATTTGTCTAAGGCACCTCTTTGAATACACACGGTAAGGTCAAGCTTAACAAAAAGATAACTACCTGTTCTATCAGTTAAGTGGTATAGGACAGTTCCAGACAAAATCCAGGGCATTAGAGCTTAGTGCTGTGGCTGAAATCTGAATTAAACAATAGACTCTATTTTCCATAAATTTCTTTCCATGCTTTCCATGCTTCCATGAGAAGATTGCATCAATACTGCTACTTCTGATCTTCTTTAAAATTAATATGACAAGCTTCATGGAAAAGTTACTGAAAGAAAGGGAGGAAAGAAAAAGGGAAGGGAGAAAGAATGAAAGAAAATTGTTCTGTTCCCCAGTCTAGAAACAGTGTTTCAGTGAGAAACTTAAGCACTTGTTTAACTTTCACTGCATATGTGTTTCTATTAAATTCAATACACTCCGCTGAATAAGACAGCTCATTTCCAAAACTTCAATTTGTGATGCACTGTAAAAAGGAAAAATATTGAAATTCAGGTTTGCCTGGCACACCAGGCTGTCATTAATCTCACATGGCAAGGCCACAGTGTCTTTAATTAATAGAATATCACATTACTAACAGTAAGAATAAAAATTATAGCTTTTTTTTCTTAACTTTCATATGACTCCTGACCACTGCTACAGGGAATATTTAACTGGAAATGAGTTCATATAATAGTCACATATTCAAGAGATAAAACAAATATTTGTACAGAAGAGTATGAAATATGCTTACCAAAACATATTTACAATATTTTTAATAACACTAAGTTTTCATGAATAATCAATTGACATTAAAGATGACAGGATAGATTCAGTACATACTCATTCTACAAAATAGTGTACTTGAGTGTCTAGAAGCAATTGAATTTTTACCAGTGCTTTGCATAAGAAACTGTACTGTCATATATTCAAGGTTACTTAATGACAGTGCTCTGGTATTTCCTTTGTTTAGGGTAGGTTCTGTGTACATCCATATGGGGCTCATCAAACTCTACCATGAAGTGACTGATCCACATTTTGGCTGAATACAAGAGCAACTGAACTTTTTCTGTGATGCTGTAAAATGAAATGAGTAATGTTACAGTCAAAAGTAATTTACAGTCTGTAGATTTAAGCCTTGTTTATATACATAGTTGCTGCAGTTTAATTAAACTGGTGCCAACCTCCATTTGGACATCCTTCTGTTTTAGTTGGTTTAGTTTGAGGCTGTTTTAAGTGACTTACAAATAGCCCAAAATATGAGGGTCCATACAAAACCTTCTGTACTATCTTAACCAAATGAATTTAAAGTCAGATTTTTAATTGACATCAGTACAGCTCAACAAACAGCCAAGTCTCAGATACAGAAGGGATTACATGAAGTGAAGCAAAGGATGAAGGTCCACCTGATATCTATTAGTGGTAAGTGCAATGCAATAATTTAGAAGCAAGTGCTAAAGGAATACAGATGGAAGACATTAAGCGAAACACAATAATTACAAAGACTAATAACGAGAACAGAAAAACTCAAATGAGGTTGAACCAGACTCATGGCCTCATGTGTGCCTGCTGTGTGCTGGCTGCTTTCAGCCAAATCCCAAGTGACTATAGGTTTGTATGTAAGGCTGTCTTCTCGAGATTCATATCTCTGCCCTTTGTGATGGTAAAAGGAAATCTGGAAGATGGAGAAGACTGTGGTAGAAGCAGCAGGCACTGGGATGGGATTTCATTAGGCTCCCTGGTTTGTTATCTCTGCTTAGCACATCAACAGCACCTGCTGGTAAGAGAAACAGCTTTTTCAGACAGAAGACTTCAGTTTCTTGCTAACTCACAGTTCCCCTGGGGAAGAATGGAAGACATATATTTATAGCAGGCAATAAAGAACATGCATAAAGTCTGTTTGGGTCAGCCAAATACATTTTATTGAATCAAATTACTTTGGATTTCCCCGAAAAATCTGTAACTCCGGCCTCCCTAAGTATATTGGCACAAATTCTTCATCCTGACGGCAATAAGGTTGTTCCATGTACATCTGCACAAGAAGCTACTAAAGGGTTCCTACAGGCTATTACTTTGACTTCTTGTGAGCTCATTCACTTCCCTCATCCCATCATCACTAACTGTGGAAGCAGGATGCCAGCACATCATGTCAGAATTTTCCAGAAATATAAGGACTGGTACGTACTTTAATCCCATCTAATTCAACAGTGGTGGTTTGCACTCACTGCCAGATGGCAAATGCTCAAATTTCCATTGATGTTAGGGGGGAGTTGTGCAGGCTCATATTGTAGGAAAGAAGGGCTACTGAGGCATGGGCTGAGATGTAGTCTAGCAGGGCCTTTCAGAGGCTGATCAAATCAAGAGATGATCTTTTCAAACCATTAGAAAAGAGAATCAAACCAGCTGGACTTTCCTGATAATTTAGGATATTACATTTATCCCATGGACATATGTATTTTGTTTTAAGTGGTAGCATTTAAGAAGTTGAAGAGTTGTAAAATGGATACTTCAGAATATCATTTATGCACTGTAGGGTCCTCAGCATACCTTGCTTCAAAAAGGCCATACAAAACATGAAAGCATCAGACTGTATCAGGAAGGCACATACACATCAACTCACAATTATCCACATTGATGTAAAAAATTAAACATTTCCATAAATTAAATCATTCACTTAAGAATGATTCTCAGGTGTTTTCCTAGGAAATAGCCTATAAGCCTGGAACAGAATGTCTACATTATATAAATGTTTCTAAAGACACCAAAACCATCTCACAGGTTATCACACAATGGTAACTGAAAGGGCACACTGGCTAATTACATTTGAAAGCTGCTGGTTAGACAAGCATTTCTGTGGTAAAGATATCTAAGGAAAGTGGTTGATTAGCTTTACAAATTGAGAATCATGTTGAGATCTGTATGAAATCAGACCCTGATACTGTCTTCCTTGCCCTAATATAATTTATGTATTTGATGGCCTTGCCCACTAGACAATACCTACTTAAAGCACAGCCTACTAGAGTCAAGTGCAAAGAAAAACAATTAACACAGACTTCATAAGAATTTGATTTTCTTTCCTAAGCAACAAAGAAAAGGGGATCAAATCCTGTCATTGTATTGACCTTAACAATAAATATGCCAATGTATTCATGTATTGTTGGAGTGCAATGAATAACAGACTACCCTGCTTTAAATAGATAAACAGGTAATGGTTAGGACTGTCTCCTATGCAAAGTCATATGTTATACAAACACAGTCATAAAACAATATTGCAAGCTTTGTTTTAATCAAGACTAACATTAGGACATATACATTCCTTTGTCAAGACTGCTTCTGTCTTCAGGCAATTGCATTTTCACACTTGAAAGAAAAGGAACAAAAAAGATATTGAGCTGTCTAAAGTTTTTTGCCTATATTATTCTTTCAGACATATTCAGTAAGGCCAATTCACTGTGCTGCAAAACTAAAAGTTATCATATGTTAAGGCAAAACTGAACCAAAACCCAATTAATATATGCCAATAAACAGAAGTCTGGAAAAATCTTAGTTCTAGATGCTCATGCCCATTTCTAAAAATTGCTTATGTAATCTAAAATAGGATGTGGTTGTGAGTGTCCAGACTTGAGAGAGGTCATTTTATTGCATTGGCAAAGAAGATGATCTATTTTGTGTCTGGCTCAAACTCTGTTGTGCATGTATCCACTTGTCAAACTAATATGTCAGCCTTTAGGGAGCAGAAGGCAGTGGTGCACATCTTCTTGGTCATGTGGATGCTTGCTTGAATCCTAATCAGAATTCCTTAGGATTATACATTTTTTTTTCTCTTTGGCCACAACAACAGTGAAACTGCTGATTCCTTCCAAATCTGGCAACAGAGATGTGTGAGCCCAGAGGCAATAATAGAGGAATGCAAGGTGAAATTTTTTGACTTTTTTTTCTAGAGAGGAATATTGAAAGGTGGGCGGAAATTATTTTACCACAGAGGATTTGCATTCATGGTTCTGGGCTTGTCCTGAAACAACCAGCGACATCCAGGAAAAATAGGTGGGCATACTGTCAGTCATGCTGACTCACACTGGGCTGTTGTTTTCCACACTTCCCTCTATCAGTCTGTTTTACTGTGTCTTATATTTGGACTGCAAGCTTTAGGGGAAGAAGTGGGGTTGGAGAATCTGATCCATATTTGCACATTGCCTAGGATAAGGACAGTGGGATACAGTGTTAGGCCTGCTGGGGGGCTACTATAGTAGTTATCTCTGCTGACATCAAGGCTGACAACAGTGACACTATATGCAGGTAATTAAAACACAGAAAGATCCAAAACCATGTGGCGCTGAGTCATTTTCCTTCCTCTTGATTTGAATGAGAATGCTACAACCGAACACAGGAAACTCTAAGCTTGCAGGCTTAAAATGAACAAAAAAGAAAGTTTGTTTTCATACAGCAAAAAAATTCAATTGTGAAACTCATTGTCATGTCATATAAAGATAGCTAAAAGTAAAAAGACAGTTAAGAATGGATTAGATAAATTTTTGGATGATAGGACCATTGGTGTCTATTAAGCTCAGTGAGGTAGATGCAAGTCCAGGCTCATGAAATTCCTCAGGTTATGTCATCGAGAAGCTGGGCAGTAATACCTTGGGAGGATCCCTTTGTGTAAACCCTGTCCTTTTTCATTTCCTATCATCTACTTACCACTGTTATAGTATCATAGAATCATAGAATGTGCTGAGTTGGAAGGGACCCATGAGGATCATTGAGTCCAACTCCCGGACCTGCACAGGACACCCCAAGAATCACACCATGTGCCTGAAAGCATTTTTCAAATGCTTCTTGAACTCACACAGGCTTGGTGCTGTCACCACTTCCCTGGGGAGTCTGTTCCAGTGCTCACCCACCCTCTGGATGAAAAACCTTTTCCTGATGTCTAAACCAAACCTCCCCTGACTCCACTTCGTGTCATTTCCTCGAGTCGTGTTACTGGTCATGAGACTGAGGAGATATAGACAGAAGAGTAGTCCTAACAGACTAATATTCAGACTTCCGCCTGAATCAGTATGTGTTCTTATAGACTTAACAGCATGTGCTTAAGATTTAGCCAGATAGGACCAAGAAAGGGTATTGTGGTTTTAAAACTGCATTACTTAGCTTTTTCAGTCATGCTCTTGGTACTTTTTTTCATACCTGTGATTATTGTACAATGAGAGTCACAGAATCACAGTACAGAAGAACAGTTGAGGTTGGAAAGGACCTCTGGAGGTCACCTTGACCGACCCTCCTACTGAAATAGGGCCAGCTAGAGCCAGTTGCCCAGGACTATATCCAGACAGCTTTTCAATATCTCCAAGGATGGAAACTCCACAAGTTCTCTGTACAACTTGTGCCAGTGCTTGGTCACTCTCACTGTGCAAAAGACTCATATCATGATGTTCAGACAGAAACTCCTGTCTTTCAGTTTGCCCACTGTGTCTGGTCCTGTCACTGGAAACCACCAATAAGAGCCTGACTCCATCTTTTTTACACACTCTCTTCAGATATCTGTACAGATAAGATCCCCCCCTGAACCCTCTCTTCTCCAGGCTGAAAAGTCCCAGCTCTCTCAGTGTTTTCTTATGAGAAATTCTCCAGTCCCTTAACCATCTTCATGCCACTTACTGGACTGTCTCCAATAGCTCCATGTCTCTCTTTTACTGGGGATATTTTTCTGCTACTGGGCAGCCCAGAACCAGACACAGTGCTCCAGGAGTGGCCTCACCAGCACTGAGTAGAGGAGAAGGTTCACCCCTCTTTGGAAATACTTTGTCTAATGCAGCCCAGGGTACCTGTAGCCACCTTTGGGGAGAGGTGACGTTGCTGGCTTGTGTAAAATGATGTAGATAGCGTGTAGGAGAGCACGCATTGTCATAAGCGTTCTAATGGGCTTTTACTTTCCATGTATGGCCAATAGTGTTTTTGCAATGATAATGTAAACATGCATATATAGTGCTGCGCTATGCTAAGTAGCCAGCTCAGCTACAGGATGCATGTAGAAGGGTCAAATATTGCCCAATGCCTGCATCATTTTCGAGGTAAAATGAGCTGCTCTATATTTACGGAGGTTTACTCCTTGGTTTCTGTGAGGAGACTGCCAGCAAGGCTGACAATTAGTGCCACTTGTGGTGGACTTCTGAAGTTGGCCAGTAATTTAATTGCTGGCTAAGAGGTGCCACCTGGAAGTCTGGGAACTTTGTGGTCTCATAACTCTCCCTTTCGTCCCCATTCTAGCCCTGCCATTTCACTGGGTTGTTTCATCAAGGAAAGCAATTATAAAGGCTGATAGCAGTTTTCTCTAAATTGTTGGCAGGGAGCCAGCATTATGCTGCGGAGGTGCGGTGCACTGCATCAAGTGGTTGCACTGAGTGACGCTCTGTAATGATGTGATGTGGCTATGTGATTAAATACTGGCTTCCTGCCGAAACATTCTCCCTGGGAAACAATTGTCACTGCACTTAGCATCTCTCCCCATTTGAGTGCAATGTGCCTTGCTTTTACAAGAAGGAAAAGGCTTTTATTGTTGAGGGTGAAAACCTGATGTCTTTGGCTGGTGCCTTCTTTAGCTAAGCTCTTCCTGAGGCCAAGGACATGAAGATTTGGTCTCAGGAAGGTTTTGTCTTTCAGTCAGACACCATTAAAAATAGTGAAGAAAACCTACAGGAGGGAAAACTCAATTTATGCTGTTGTCTGTCTAGTCCTTCCACTTGTTTTCATCTTCCATTCTCCATATACTTTCCACCATTCTTAATCCAGGGCCTTAATCCAAACACTTTCTGAGTAAAAGACAATTTTTTCGGGTCTGCTTCTGTATTTTCTAGGACTCAAAGGGGCCATTCAAATAGGCTCTAATACCCCACAAAAAATATGGGCAAAGCTCATTTTTCTAAGATGCAGTGCTCCCCTTTCCACCTCTCCAACAGCCATTCACTCTCAGATGCTCCCAGTCCTCTGTCAGGCTGGTTTTGAATTATAGAAGATTCCCATATTTTGTGAGAAAGAAGTTTACTTTCTAGCAGACTTGATAAAGGACAAACCTCCTTCTGGGCAAAGATGAGACAATGCCAAAATAAAACTAGTGGTCCTCTACTTATCTTAAGCTCCCTTGAAAGTGCTGGCAGAACAACAAATCTCCTTTGTGCTCATAAGAAACCCACATGCAAGGTAAATCCAAACCTCTGGCAATTCTCTAATTAATCCCTATTGACCTATTAGCTGTTAGGGACAAAGCAGCTACTCTGGATTCCCAGGACTCAGTGGAAATACATCTCTCGCACTGAGCCAAAGCACTCAGGGTCCTTGAGAGAGCAAGGTCTGAATCGGAGAAGGAAAAGAGGGGACACCTCTTTTATACAGCTAGCACCATCTAGTGACAGCTGCTAAAGGGACCTCCAGTAGGTGAGAATGTGAGAACCTAGGTTTTATGAAATGAACAGAAACGCAAAAGTTTGCAAAAAAGAAAAAGTTTTACCTGCCTTCACTGTCCTACCTTTATTGAAACAAGTTCCACATGCACAGCTTCATGTACGTCTTCTGCAGATACAAGGTTGTGATCACATGTGATCTATGATGTCTCTCCACAAACACACAGCTGATGCATGCTTCCAATAGCAGCAGGCAGGTCAAGCTTGCCATGCACACTGCTCACACGTTGAGCAGTGCAATCAGTCCGGGAGGCACTGATAGGTATGTGCAAATGTACAATACAAAGACAAGATCTGAAGCAGAGCCAGAAGAAAACCTCCGAGGCATGGATGCCACTGGCAGGCAAATCTGCCGTTCCCACATGTACAGAAATGTGAACAAACCCTGCTCCATCAGTGGGACACAACTGTGTTCTTATAGGATACTGCACTTTCTTAGATCGCTAAAAAGGTCTGATTGTATGAACACACATGATTCCTGATTCTCAGTGAAGAGTCTCTTTTTTATCAAGGAGGAATTATGAAACGCGATGGCACATAACAATCCACCAGGGTCATGTTGCTAACTGTTGCCTTTGGAAATTATGGGTAGAGTAGATGTTAATATTTTTCTTGGCAATTAATTTATTTTCTCCTTGCAGTATTCTCTTGAATACTCTTTACAAAACCTGCCTTGATATCAATAAAGAGGACGTTTATCATGCAGTGAAATAGGCAACACTGTCCTAAGACTTCCTTCACAAATAAACCTAACTTCTCCTCTGGGTTACAATTCTTCTGCCATTTTGAGTTAAATTTGAAAAATATCCTTATACCGTTTTAGAATTCTGTTCTTTCTCTCATGTTACTTCAGGAACTAAAAAGCTCAGTGTCCCTGCTCATTAAGAAAAAATTGGAACATCATAGTTTCCTCCACATTTATGGGTAAATAAGTGAAATATATTATTGTAATTTTCATATTGATATTATCTGAAAGAAAACTTCATAAACAGCAAAAACTTATATTACATAAATAAATTTTCATTTCATCTTACTCTACCACCTTTCAGATACTTGCTTATGACAAAACGAGCCTAGCAAGACCAAAGAGATTTCCCACATATTTAAAATGGATCATATTCTTAGATAGGCATAATATGCCCCATATGAGAATCTGACCTCTAGATTTGAGAATAAAATATTCACTATAAAGGGATCATCACTTTCTTCATGAGATTTTCTTTTTTTCATATAGGTTCTACATAAAATATTCTGAGATTTATTTAAATATTCTCTTTTTAGATTGTTGTACAGATTTTGTATGGAAAAAATGTGACAAATATACAACATCATAATGGGAGAATGCCTTGACACACCTCAGGGCATATATGTCCAGAACAGCCCAAGGAACTGTAATATTAGCTTTACAGCCCAAAGTAGGTCTGCTGACAACTTATGATGCATGAGGGATCTAGCCCAAATCTCCCCAGTACACTCCTTGGAGAGAGCTGTTCACTCATTTCTAATGCAGACTTCTGTACCAGTCATCTAAACTTTGATCGCAATCTTTTCTGTTGAATGTTCGTCCAGAACAGGAACTTCAAGACAGAAATGAACCAAAAATAACCCTTTATTCAAAAATAACACACTGTGTATTGCTATAATTTTTTTCTGTCTTAAAAAGACCTTTGGAGAAAGGGACTACCTTCATTTTTTTCAACTTTACCGCATAATTCCAAATTAGTGGCCTTGCCAGACTGAGTACTATAACTCAGTTTCTCTCAAGACTTTGTAAGTACATGCATGGATGATTACGAAGGCAAAAAAAAATTGGGGAGGTGAACCTCCAGCTCTAACACTCTCTCGTGTCATGGCTGTTGCTTGTCATGCAACTGCATTGCTGCCTGCGCTGTGCATGAACAGGACTGTTGTTCCCTTCATGGCAGAAAAATTAGCCCTTGGTGCCAAGCATTTAAACCAGGTGTCAAAGAAAAAAAAAGAAAAGAAAATTATATCCTACTTGACACTGGACCAGAATAAATTCATTTGCTATTGATTTCCTTATTCAGAAGCTTGATCTTCCTTACTCATTTCTCATACACAAATGGGAGCCAATATGCCTCTTCTGCATAAAAAAAAGAAATTACAGTATTAATCAAAATCAGATAAATGAGGCAAAAAGCTCAACCCTGCCCTTGTGCCTAACTAATTATTTTGAACAGCTCTGGTCTGTTCACCTCTGTGCTGAGTTGGTAATGTATCCCCCTTTGGTCGATTCAAGATCTCTAGCAACACCTATGGGAGAGTCTTTAATTAATCCTCTGTTACTGTTGTAATTGCATTATCCTGAGGGAAAGCCTGACTAGCCAGGAATATTATTTTAAACGTATACTGTAAACAACATATGTCCTCAGGAGAGTTCAGTTAATACAACCATTTTGACCCTTTCACTGCTGGGTGCCTAACAGTTTATTTTCATAACCACTAAAAAGGACTTTTTCCTTTTAATGTGGGGCTATTTCGTCTTCATGCTTAAAAACTATATAGTGCAATTACATATCTACCCACCAAATAAAATAATTGCTTGCAGGCTGCTCAAAGTATTTCCTACTAAATGAAGGAGGCATTGACATTTTTTTCTGTTCCAGTTTACTGTCTCATTGTGAAACACAGCCCTTTGTGAAAACAGATTTCTCTAGCAGTGGCATAACCTCTGCCTCTGTTGTACCTTCCATACATGCTGCAAAGCAGTATGATATAGCCCAGCAGGATCACCTTGCTCTCCTCATTTCACTCACACATTTGATATAAAGGCAGGATTACACATCTTTTGGAGCAAGAGAGCAGGAGCCTGGAGTGCCGCTCCCAGACTCGCAGTTCTTCCATGAATTTTATCAATTGTAATAAGTTAAAATATTTTGTATTTCTAAAAATATGAGGACTTTTTAAATATCCCAAACTTTGACCAAAACTGTAAAGTAATTAATTGTCAGTGGTGTTCTCCATGCTTCATTTCACAAGATTTCTGTTGTCAAAAAAGACATGAAACTTCCTTTGCTTTCTCAAGGCAGAGATGGGCAAAGTATTGCCTGCTATTTCACCAGCACTCTGGGAAGCTGTGCAGTGCCAGAGATTCTCCCGTGGAAAGTGTTATGCAAGTACTTTTAGCAAGGACACGAATAAGAAGCAAAATAGGACTTTAAGGCTGTTTTTTATTAGATGCCCTGACCATTTTTTATTTCCCTGATCTACAGATACCAGGTGTGACAGGTGCAGTGTAATGAGATCAACATATTAGATTAAATGTAGAAGATTAAGGAAGGTCAGTCTCTTGCACAATTTTTAAAGCTTTCACTTATTTTAGGCACAAATATTACCTCTAAAATACGGATGTACATACCTTGCTTTCTGATATCAAGTAATTACATGACAGCCCCAGCTGGTCACTGATTTGTGCCCATTTCCCCTCCTAAATATTTTTCTTTCTTGTTTGTGAGACAACCAGTCTATAAACAACAGCGATCTCATGAACACTCTCAGTGAACACTCTTCTGCTCTTTGAAATCTCAGCCTACCCCAGCACCTCAAAATGTTCTTAACATGCATATTCAAATGAAACCTCTTCCCTTCTCTTGCTCATTTTCTTTTTCTGAAGCGTGTTGATAGCCTTTCCTGAAACTCCTGAATGAAAATTGTTTGCAGGACAGACATGATGAAATAAACCTTCTCAGTGGGTCAGTTTCAGAAATTAGACATGGATTGGATTGCACCCAGAAAAGTATGAGGAAAACATACAACTACAGACAAACAAAACACAAGTGGCACAAACTCATTGCCTAGAATGGGTGGATTAAAAGGTTCCTAGGCTGAATAGGACTAAACTGAGCCGTTCCTCATGACTCTTCCCCCTCAAGTATTATCTTTCCAAGAAAAACAAGAAAGAAAGTAAGCTACTTCAATGACTTGTATAATTCCAGAAAGGCACTGGATATCAGGGGGAAAAAAAAGGTTTTGTAGTGAAATCATGTTTTCCACAGTGTGAGAAAAAGATCATGACCACAGTTAAATCACACAGGATTAGGCCATAATGTATGAAAAACCTTTTTACAAACAGAAATATTTTCTCTGGATTTAGGAGAAGATTCAACTGTAATTAATTTATAAAAGAAAAAAGCAAACAGTACATTTCTTAAACTAACAGTCCTGAGAAGATAGTATGTGTATCTCTCTTCTGGAAAATTTATTAAGCATTAGGAAATGGGGGAGAAAGAGAGAGACCAAATTGAATCTCTCTGTTCTTGCCAGTTTTTGCTGCTGTGGTGAATTATCACAAACTTCATAAATGTAAGTGAAATGGGACCCTTGAAGTCTCAGTCACTTTATTTCAACAGAATGTAACCATATTCCAATTTGCACTTGAATTAATGGGAGACTACATAGCTTTGAAAGTCTTAAAGTGCATGTCACACCTATTATAACACATTTTATTAATCAGTGACTTACATTAAGAAAGACCATCCAGCCCAGCTTTCTGCAACTCTTTCAGGAGAATTAAAAAAAAAAAAAANAACAGCCTTACTTGTTCTTTGCGTACAGTAGCTCAATGATATCACAAACTCTGTTAAGCAGACACATTAGGAATGTGCTATGCTGAACATTTCAGCTTTACTTAAATCAACTTCACTAATAGTTAGTGTTAGATATTTTAAGAACATTGAATGTTAGTCTTTTAATACCAAGGGCTTATTTTCTTCCACTCTTTCTTTCTGCTCATCATCCCTCATGTCCAAGCTCCATCAAAGCAAATGCATCCTCTCTCCCTTTGATGTTGTCAAATATTAGGATTGGATTTTGACAATGTTGATACAGTGCTGTTAGTCAATATTCATTCATAGGTGTAACATAAAATGTTCAAGAAGCCCCTGATACATGTTGGGAACTCTAGTGATACACAGTGTGTTCCAATGGAAAAAACAAAGATTTTCTACATACAATTCAGAGCAATCCAGGCATCATCACTTTGGGTGCCCTGCTGCTGGTATATTTTCGTGAAGTAGAGAAACATAAACATTTTTCTCCTATTCTTTCCATCTGAATGCCTGGGAGAGCAGGACCATGCAATTGCTATGCATGTAAAAGCAGTAGTATTAATAACTTCTGTGAGCATATATTATCCATATTCATTATAACAAATATAGACTAGAGAAACTATAAATAGAAATTGCTGTTTTGCTGAAATGCAGTGGGAATATTAGATCTACATAAGGAAAAGAGCAATATAAAAGGATTTGAATTGGCAACGAGTCCAAGTCTGGGAATGTTTATACACATGAGCTTTGTCTGAAAATATTTATGTACAGGAGGCACAGCAGCCCACAGAACTCTTCAGAAACTTTAGTGAGCCATTTGACACTACTTCCAAATGAAAATAAATAATGACTTGTAACCTGGATTCTTTTTATAGTTTTCTCTTTTTCTAGGACACACCAGTATCTTTCTTAACAAAATAATTCAATTTTTTTTCTTCTTTTTTTAAGTGTTTGCATACAACTGACAGGTTAAATTCTACCCTCCCAAACATGAGTGGCAAGGACTCATAAATGATAGCCTATGGCAAGTAGAGCTGGAAAAGATTCAACAGCACTGAATGTCCCAGTTCTATCTATACATTGGAGTGCTTTGTCCACTTCAAGTTTAACTTGAATCAAGCAACCAGATTTCTGTCTCCTCCTCTGGGAGCTGAACAGACTTTTCTACCAAAAAAAAAAGCTTTCTGATACAAATTCTAAACCTTCTTATCCTTAGGTTCATCTCTTGTCTCCCCACTACCAAGTAGTATTAATAAGCAAAATAACATGCAAAGAATCTGACCTACCCAAACTGTAATTTATAGCACTTTTCACAATGCACTGTGCCAAACAAACAGGCAGACTATAAAGATAGTCATAGATGCTTTTAATTTTGTTTATTATTCATTTTTTCATTCCATGAGGCCTCACATAACATCTGTGGCTGACCTCGAATTAAATTACATTCTCACTCTTCTTACATATCCTTGATACACCAAACAAACAGGGGAACACAGAGCATGGCATTTCAGCATCTTTATCACCTCTAGATACAGCATCAACTGAAACATTTCTTCTTGCTTCTTGTGAAACATTGACAAGCTGTTGAAATCTCTTATATCAGAAAAATGGGCTTTATTATACAAGAGACCGCTTCGTAAGTGCAGACCTTTTGGGATGACAAAAAGCCACTGAATTCTCCACTTTCCACCAAAGCTGCCAGCAATTTCCTGGTTTTGGCAGACTTTCTAACAAAATTCTGTTAGTGAAGGCAGAAATTCTAAGCCCAGGTCCAGTTGCTGCCAGTCTGCCACACACAGAAAACAGATCTCAACTTTCCACATCTGATCATTGTTTGAAGGGGCATTTAAAAGCTTACATTTGGGGGAATTTCTTTCTATAGTCGGAACATTTAATCCTACTGATATCCAACCCATTCTGAAAGAGAAATAAGTTTATGGAAAAGTCATTTCAAATTAAACTGTTGTATTATTTCATTTATTAGGTGAAAAATGAGGGCCTGATCCTAAGAGCCATCAATCATCCTCAGAATGGAGGGCTCAAAACACATTGCTGAAAATACTTAGCACCTTCCAGGTTAGAGCCCTTAATGCTATTAAAAATGTTTTCACTTGCCACACACAGAGGAATATGTGTGCTTTAACTAGTCTTAGACTTTCCAGGAATATATTCAGTACAGATTTACAGTGCTTTATAATGAATAAATTATCCTGTTCAGCTTGCATTGCAAAACTGCTGTCAGCGACTGAGGTTGGAGATGGAGATTACAGCAAAACAGAACAGATCTCTGTACTCAACTTCCCACCCTAAGCCCTCATCTTTAGCATGTAAATGGCGTTGTTTGAATGGTCAGATAGCTCTGATATGCTCAGAGATATCCATGGAATACTTTATGAAGTCATGAATATAAGACAAGAGGGGAGTATTAATTTCCAAGAAGAAAGGTACAAATAATTTAGAAAGAAAAGGTCCATATTTTTTTGACCTACAAAACCACTCAATAAGTTGATTTGATTTTCTCCCTGAGGGAAGCTATGGTACATTCACTTCCTTCATGAAAAACTTATCTTTTGCTTTGCAAGGAAGTGGTACAAGTCTCTGTGAATGTTCTCTTTGAGTAGAGGTCAGGGAACATGGCTGCTAGCCTAGACCTAACCTACTGGTTTCATAGACAGCCCATGGCTTTTCTCTCTGAAGAAGGCATGCTGAATTTTGTTCCTTGTTCGTGGCACTACAGAGGAGGCATGTATCTGCCCCCACAGTTGATGCACTGCTATTGATTGCACTGTGCAGAGATACAAGCTGTGACGTGAATCAGCTGTGCCACTCACTGGGTTTAAAATCATTGTCGTATCATAAACTGCACAGCACCTCAAAAGATTGATAGCTAAAGGCGGAAGAGGACAGAAGGAGTTCCAGAATTAAAAATAAATTCTGAGGCTTCTCTGACAACAGGAAATTTGTGTGGAGCAGGCTACAGAGACATACAGTGTCTGGAGTAGAAGAATGGCCTGGAATAAAAATGCAAGATAAATATTTATAATATCATGGAAAACCTAATTGTAAGGGAATCTAGTTAGTACCTTAAAAAATCTGCCAAGGTTAATTTTTTTTCCTGAATTAAAAAATGTGTTGCTGCATTAAAAAATGTGTTGCTACAGAGGGGTAGGTAGCTTTCCAAATGTGTGTAAAAGTGTAAGAAACAAATAGTAGGAGTTTGAATATAAAAGACAAGTGCATTAACTAAGCATCACCCAAATTATTCTGTTTTGTGGTTGTTTTTGGTTTTGTTTCTTTTATGGATGAAAGAAAAAGCCAAGTTTAGATTGTTTAAGGCTCAGTGAATAGGGTCCTCAAGAAACCTTGTCAACTATTTGGCTGAATGATGGCAAATATTTAGTTCATATGGGCTAAGGATTTAAAGAAGGATTTTTTTTTTTTTTTTTTTTTTTTTTTTTTTTGGTAGTTTTTCTAATACACTGGAATTTGTTCTGGATTCTTTGCATCCAAAACAGTCAAATAAACCCCACCTTTCTTCTTTTTATGTATTTGCAGCACACACAGGCAAATGAAAATGGAAAATAAAGATCAAGATACACATAAAATCTTAGGGCTTAGACTTTGTAAAATACTTCTATCTAAATGCAGATTTCTGGAAAAACGTCCTAGAAAATTTACATCCAGCATGTAAATCCATGCTGTATGGAGAATTTCCAGTCAGAGTTCTTTTAACTAGAGTGAGGCTTGCATTTTGTTTTGATTTGGGTATGTAGGAGATCTGACAAATGTCCTGTTTTCTAGTTATCCCTGGCCCAAGTTCAATGTAACCAATGTTAAGATTTTCTGTAATAACCCTGAATTGTAGGTTGGCCTAGATAGAAATTAGTCTCCTTAACATGATGATGAATTTGTTTTCATACTTACTACCATATTCAAAAGCAGAACTACCGGTCACCAAAAAAAAGAAAAAAAAAAGTTAAGAAATAACCAGCAAAAATCATACTTGTCATAACTACATTGGCTTCAAAGCACTTAGACTGGGTTTAGAAACAGTCCTAGCTCATTTTATCATTTAGAATTAGTGATGCAGGGCTCTATTTCAGCATAAGAAGCTGGAGGAGCAATAGTAGAACACCTGGAAATTTGTGAAACCACTGGACTTCATGATGGGATCATTTGCATAGCAATACCCACGGTGCTTTTCCTGCCAGTACCTCTTACAGGTTCCTGCAACTAGCAATCACTCCTTGGTGTATTTTAAAATGTTATGTTCCCAAACTTTTCCAGCCTTTTTGTTCCCCACATCTCATTCAAAGTAATGTTTGGTGGTCTGGGGCACCATCATGGTTCAGGGGTGTCCTGGGTTCTATTTGATTTGACAGCTATGATTTATTTTCTAGCTTTAGTTATTTTGTAAAATGACCTAAATATCTGCAACAAGTTGGGGACATGTTGACCTAGTTGTCCATGTTAATGGGGCACTACATTTTTTCATATATAAAAACCTCTCATCTACATATCAGGACAACAGCATTCTGATATTGAGACCCCAGCTGGCCACCTCAAATAGCTGCAAGAACAAAGTCGGGGGCACTGACTATGCTGAAATACTTATGCTGGAGGACTGAACCACTTTTAAAGCTACATCAAAATCTTCTCGAAATTTGGTATAAATGAAATTGTAAACAGTTTATAAGTTTTCTCACTCTCTTAGAAAATGTCTGATGTACACAGGCCAAGCAAGAGCAACATCTAGCAGAAATATTGGTACAGTATACTCCCAGGTTAGGGAAATCAACTCCAAATCATCGAAAAAAGCTTTTGATTTTTGATAAGGTCTGCATAATGGTCTGAAAAATCCCTATGAAGTTGATAAAGGTCGGTTCCCTCAGAGTGCCTGTAATCGTTAGACCTTTCTCTGATCATCCTATCAGCTCCTGCTGAAGTGCCCTCAGTCTTCACAACACAAGTGCCTCAACATCTTCACAAATTATAAGTGTAAGTCAGAGACACAGAAGAACTGGCTTGGCCAGTGCTGACTCTGAAAAACATTGAATGTTCAGACAGAAGGAAAAGAAAAAAAAATAAAGATACTATATGAAAGCAACTTCAGCTTAAATGGTTGAAACAAACCCAAAATCAACAAAGCACTTTAGCATGACTTCACTATGGCATAAGCATATGCTTACATAATTTTGTTCAGCATGGGTTTAGAGTGCATTTCTTCTTAAAACATCTCAAATAAAACCAACAATTTTATTAATTTCCTTTTTTTCCCCCCCTTTTTCTTTAAATTAAGGGTTCTGTGACTCTGCAACCAGTACAGCTTGTGGTACCGCAGTGATATAATAAGAAATCCATGCCCAATTGGACACGATAACTTGACAATTTTGCTTTGAGTGTGAAAGTGTTCATACAGCTCTACCATCTAACACCACTGACACTCACTTATTCTATCTCACACTGCAGCTGTTTGCATGCTGTTTCTTCTCAGCTTCACTGCTGTTCTCTACTTTCTGACTAGCTAACTGGTGTTGGACCCAACTGCCACTTGAATGCTTTTCCCTTCCCTCTGCCGCCAACAAAGACGGCACAACCTAGCGACTTGCTTCTACTTTCAGATTTAGTATATAAGCCTGAAAATTTCCAATCTGACTCTATCAGTCACTAAATGAAAATGATAGGGTAAGCTTCATCCCTGGCACCTTGTGCAACTGCTTTTGAAGCTGAAGGGAGCAAGGAGTTGCAACCGAGGAACCTGTTTGTCCCTCACTTTTTAAAAATGTGTTTGATCTGATACAATCTCCAAGGGACTGGCCCTTTTTATGACTTTATTGACAGACTAATATCCCAGATGGACAGATAGACAGAATGGTCACACTGAAAACTAAATATTTGCTTTTCATAGCATTGTTTAGGCTAAATATATGAACTGCTGTATAATTCTGTAAGAGAGAGTGTGGTCATCACTTCACTGTTTCCAGTAGAGCATCCACTAGCTGTACAGGTTATACCTATTCTTTTTTTGAGAACTGAGAATCAGAAAAATACATTTTTTTTTCCTTTTTGGACCTTCTGCAGTGTGTACAAGCAGTTATTTTTTAAATGACACTCACCAACTGTTGTCTTAATATTTCCACCTCCACTCCATTTCCGCACCATGCACGCACATGTACACACGTACAAACACTCTGCAGCCCTTGGAATTGGAACCCACAGTGAGATTTGATTTTACTTACAGAGGATACTCTGCCATGACTGTCACCAAAGTTATATAATTGGAAGGAAACAATGAAATGACAGATTGCTTGTTCTAAATAATTGGATAGACAGGGTAGCAAACAGTGGGTTATGAAAAATATTCCTCAAAGGATGTCAAACTTCAATAACTCACATAACAAAAAGACACTGATATCTGTCCTCCTGTCACAATAGCATATATTTAAGATCGAGTTATAATTTTCTACATAAATTTTTAAATCTTTTTTTTTAAGAAATAGGAAGAGAAAAGCTTGAGGATCATTGCTGAACTTCTATTTTAAAAAATGGCACCAAAATGCTCAACTGTGTATATAGGGTAAGAAGTTTCTAACCTTTAAACTATGTGAAAATATCAAACTCAATACCATTAGTTAGTTTTCAGTCAGCAGAACACACAGAGACCCTGACTAAAATCATAACGCTGGTGTGAGAGGTGCTATCCACATATTTTGAGAAAGATAGTCCTTTCTTATGGGAGATTTTATCTTATAGACTGTTATTAGGGTCAAAGAAAAATAAGATGTTTAGTCCACTTAAGTGTGTTGACAAAAGAGCTTGGAATAAAATCCAGTGTTCTAGCTGCCTTCTCAAGTAAGCCACTGACATTGGATGTTTATTTTTGTATATGCTAAATACTGGTGCCTGTACAATACCCCCCAGGATAAAAGCTAGCGTGACTGAAAGGAGTAAGGTATTTCCATCACCCAGTTTTGTTGTTTCCATTTTAGAAACAAGCCCCACAGGTTTGCATCTTCAGTGACATTCTTCCAAGAACTGCAGAAAAATCTGCAAGTAAATGTCACAATCAAAGTTTGGTCTGCACTTTTATCTGTGGCAATAGGACCAACTGGAAAGAAACTGGCAATGCTTCCTGGTCCTGGAGACATCCATATATCCCCAGCTGGAAGCTTTTTCCCATTGTGATTGCTCTGTCATAGATCAGCAGTTGGCCCCACATACATATATGTAAAGAAAGTGTCACTTCACTGAAGTCTGTAGTCAGAGATAGTAAATGTGAAATCTGAATTAAGATTAATTCTGTGATGTCTCTGTGATTTTACCCGGATTACAAAACCATGGGAACACAAGGAAATGCTTCCACTGACATCAGGATTCTGCAGAGCAGTTCTTACTCCACTCTCTGTGTAGAATCAGACTTTTTACCAATACAAGATTATTTATTCACCAGAAAAATATGTTATTTTAGTACATATGTGTGTTCTAGTGTTTTTTCTAGGGTATCACTCTTCTGTTGAAAACAATATGTGCACCAGGACTTAAAACCCTGTTCCTACTCTTTACTTCTTTATTAATATTTTCTGGAACTCTAGAGAGTTTTGCATTACATTCATTTCTGTGATAAATGAGAACTGGAAGTATAAGGTGTCTCTCTGTCATCTCTCTCTCCCACATGCTTACTCTTTGAGTGAATCTAACTTGAGTTGAAATTCTGATATGGCCAAAGATTACACATAGTGTTTCCTGTAAGCAGTTGCTTCATATAAAGATTTTTTTTTATTGTTTCATTTTGTACTGTGCTGTGTGATTATCTCTAAAAATGTGCATGCCAGTTTAGTTTTATTTGTGGTACTGAATCTTCTTAATTGAACAACATCTACTGGAAAATATTGTAAAGGGTGGGAAAAAGGTCATAAAACATTGTTTTTCCATGTGGGCTCTCAGTGCACAAATGAATCTGCAGTAAGGTTGCACATTGTCTAGAGAACAGGTGGGAGAAGAGTTTTCAAAACTTAATCAGAACACAGAAATGGCTGCAAAAGTCTGGAAAAAAATAGGACAAGTTAATAATAATT
This sequence comes from Pachycephala philippinensis, assembly GCA_013397055.1. NCBI lineage: Eukaryota > Metazoa > Chordata > Aves > Passeriformes > Pachycephala > Pachycephala philippinensis. Next base: position 767,142 of record VWZT01013390.1, read on the forward strand.
CACAAATCAATGAGAATAAACTTTTATTAGACCAACTCTCACACAAAACCTGGAACCATACAATATCTCGAGTTGGAAGTGACCCGTAGGGATCATGGAGTCCAACTCCCTGCTCCTTGCAGTACTACTTAACACTAAACCATATGACTAGAGGACCAAAGAACCACATATAGGTGACCACAAAGCAAGATTGTCATCATTTCCCTCCTAGATTTAAAAGCAATGGATCTTAGAGCCTTAGTCTATGTGTTATTTACTGTTTGGAGATACTAATAAAAGATTTCATTAAGAAAAAGAAAGAATTGCATTGAACCCTGCTCTTTATAATATAGGATATTATCACTTCAAAGCAACCTCTAGAACAGGACTGGTCTGGGATCAAGAAGAAAAAGGAAAGAAATCAAGCAAGCAAGCAAGCAAGCAAGAACATGTCTCTAGGCAGAAGATATGGCTTGAACAGTCTGAACATGTTTAAAATGCTGCTGTGTAGTAGCATGAATGATATAAGGTGGTGGTCTGTATGAATTGCTCATCCCTCTACAAATGAAGTGCAGTTGCTGCCAAGATATCATGGTAGTTTGTGTTAACTGCCAACCATAGTTGTCTCCAATAGGTTACAAAAAAACATTCATGTTTAAGATATATTAATGGCACTGCGTTATCTCATAATAAAGTACTTGCAAATATGTGTCATTGCTGAACACCCACATGGCACCCTATTCTAGGGCATATGGTACTGTATGCTTTTACTAGGCAGCGAGTGGACTAATTAGACTGTGCCTTAAATAGGTATTTAGTTTTAAAGGGCTTCATGGTATTTAAGTATACATTTGGTTTAGTGAACAGAAGATGCATTTTCCTAACTGGGTTCCAGACTAGTAATTCATATTTCTGACCGTATATTTTGGTAAGCATCTCAGAAAAATGAGGTGTTAATTTTTAGAAACAATTATCATCCTGACCTTGATGATTAAGTATGATAATTAAAAGACGTTGTGAGTAATATGTTTTATATCATAAACATTCCTTTCTGATTTACTTACTGAAAAAAATGCCATTTTAGAAAAGGAATGAGTATTTTTTTAACATGATTAGCAAGCCATCTGTTGACATTTCAGAACGGTCTCTTATGAAAGTCCCTAGCTTACTGCTTCAGTTTTAACATAGGAAGAACCCAAAATAGTAATGCCTTTTGCAGTTAAATCAGAATAAGGTGATTTAGAAAGGGCAGATTTGAGAGAATAATAAAATACATAGTTCCTCGAGCTCTGCAGAACTTTCATAATGAAGCTTGAAGGCAAGGGGAATTCACCCCATTTGGGCTTTTTTTCTGTTTTTCTTGCTGGAAACTGCTCCAGATTCCACAAAAGATTAGCTTATGCTGGCAGACTTTTCAGCTAACCTCATCAGTGCTTCAAGACATCTTTGCTAAGATTCAAAGTTTCAACCCGGGTGATACTTGGGTGAAACTGATACCGAGTGCAGGGTTTGCCTCCCTAAAGAAAAAAACCTACATGATTGAGTAGATACACTATATATTTCACTCTTTATTATGCCCCACACTGAAAGACAAAGGTGCTTGAGCAAAAGTGCTTTATGCTTCTCTTTGAAAGCAGAACAAGTTATCCCACATTCAGTCGTGCTGAAAGTTTCCTCATAAACACAAGACAGCAAGGTAGTAATTCACAGCCTCACTTGGCACACACAGACTTCTCCCTAAACACATGCTGAAAATGAATGAAAAAAGGCTAAAGTCAGCACACCCTTACTCATCTCATAATTACACACCAGTACCCTCACAGTGAAATTAATGGTAAATTCATCAAGCCCGATTCATCACCGTGGTAGCCCACTTATGGAAGTGTAGACTCTCCCTATCAAATCCCTGTCACAGAAAGAGGACTTGGCTGAGGTGTATATTATGTCCCACATGCTGCCCATGTCTGCATAACCCCTACAAGTGCAGTTTTATAAGTCAAGCATTTAGCATTAGAGAATAAACTTCAGAAGATGTGTCAGAATTGACCAGTCTTTTGGAATAATCCAAGTCCGCAGCACCCCACCACACAACAGCAGATCTCCAGTGATGCAGCCCTTTGTTCTGGGGAAGGGAAAATACATCCATACAGCTCAGAGACCACTGCAGAGCTTGGATCAGGAAAATCTGACCCATTTCACACTTGGAGAAACAAAGATTTTCTAAGGACTCACAAGACAAAAGCAAACACGGGAGCAAAATTCACTTTCATGGATTTCAAGCCCATCTCTGAAACTGCCCTGATTCTCATTTAACTTTAAATAAACACCTTTTTTTTTTTTAGACAGTGCACTGAGAAAACCTACTTCCATTTCTGAAGTATTTAGGAGGCTAAATATGCTTCTCAGCACCCATTCTCATTTCCTGATATAGTTCATATACAATTTCTCTTCTCCCACCTGCTCTCAATCTCCCCTCCCTTCTCCTATTTCCTATTTATAGGAAGTCATGCAGGAAGGGAAAGGGAAAGGCAGTAACCAGCTGGCTCACAACTGGGAAAGGAAAACAGAGAGGAACTGCCAGTGTTTTTTTATTTATTTACTTGTCCTAATTTTTCTGATAAGCATCAGTTAAGCAGAGTTTTAGAAAGACAATGTTGACTTCCCTATTGTCTGTGAGACTTTTGCATAGAGAATAGCTCCAGGGCTACTCTAATCTCCCCAAGCCACTCAATTAGCATTCGACCCATTGTGAGAAGCCTGTGCATTGAATTTTCAGTCACCTGGGCCTGGCGGACATCTGTGGATGATGAATGTTTGCTTGTTCTCACGATACAGGGGTCCTGAACAAGTGGACAGCATATGTACCATAATTTCCAGGCTAAACACTGCAGTTCTTTGCTAATTATTAAAGATGCAGAAGCCTCTTTCTCTCTACAACCCTCTCTCCCTCTGCCTGTCTCACTTTCTTTATGTCTTTGTTCTGAGCAGCAGCCTCAGCAATGGAAGAACGGCAGTTTAGACACCACAGTGTCTTGCTTGATTGAAGTAGGTTGAGTAAAATATCCTTTCGTTCTGTTATATTTACAAACCAGAACAGCTGAACTCTACATCAAAGAGCAGCCAAAACATTTCTTCTGTCACTTCACAGGCACTGTATCTCACCAATGTCTGCTTGTATAAAGTAAGCAATTAAGATTGCATTGAACTCCTCTAAAATACTGATACACCTACTTTGGGCTTCAGCCTGTCTTAGATCCAATCATCTTAATCTTATCAATTCTATGGTTTATGTTAGTGTTTTTCTTTACACACACACACACACGTACACACATATATATATAAATGTAATTTAGTTTGATTTATTTCTGGTCACTTTTGTAATTGAATATACCTGGGTAGAATGGGATTTAAGAAAATGTTAGACAGACTAGGGCAAAAGGATGAAAGGACTTTGACCCAATGCATCATTTCAGTCATATCTTGCTTTTAATCTTTTCTTCTGTGCTGTTACAAGAAAGAAAAACATCCTAAAATATAAAATGAGGTAGACATTAAGGGCTCATTTACAATCCCCAGTGCACAACCAACAAAAAAGCAAACTTGCCCTTCTTCCCATGTGTGGTTTACTTGCACTGTGACAGCTTGCAGGATGGCAGTGGGGAGTGAAATCAGTCACTGCCTTGGAGGAATGGGGAAAGGGCAGGCAGTAGAAGAGCTCTGAGTCACCCCCAACCACTGCTCTGGTCCTAAACCAAGAGACAGGCAATGGAGTTAATCTGGTTGCCACACTTTAGCTCCCTGCTGTGATCAGATTTCTGTCTTCACTCTGATCTGGCTTCCATGAGAGCTGTGCAAGCTCTGCTCAGTCTCAGTCTGATGGAATGGCAGCACCCACATTGTCACCTGGGGACAGGCATAACAGTGGCATCAAACCTCCCTGGGGCATGACAGAGATTCACCAGTGAGTGCAGCTGAACTTGCTCAGTTTTCAAGTCAGCTCATTGCTTAAACCTTTGCAACGAGTAGGCCTGTCTTAGCATATTCCACATGTGCATGAATGTTTCAAACCCAGAAGATTGTAAAGAGTGAATTCCACTGAACTCCTTTTAATGTGGTCTTTTGGCTGCGGTCAGAAGTAATGCACTCCATTTAGAAAATGTTTCAAATGCTTTCCATGTTCATTATGAAATAACAATGTCCTCTGATTAAAAAGCCATATCAAAGCTGAAGGGGTGGGTAGCTTTCTCCAAAGAATGTTTCAATTAGATTTGAAATGGTATCAATAAGAGAAAAGAAGTGACCCATGCACAGAGATTTTCCTCTCTGCTTGTTCCCTTGCTGAGCCTATGCAGACACACTCTTCAGAGAAAGTTTTTCTTTCAGAGGGATCTGTGTTTGTGTGTGTGTGCACATGGGGCTGAGGCGGGGAGAAGGGAGAGGTTAAATTGCACAGCAGCTTAGCCAGACACTGAGCAGCGATCTTCTCTATTTAACTGAGTTTTTTAAACCTTTTGAGCACTGCACAGCATGTTTTATTGTTAAAACAATAACTTTCTAAAGGAAGTGTTACAGAGCCCTTCTTTGTATCAGTGAAAAATGGTAGTAGCTGGCTCTGAACCAGCAGGGTCAGCGCAGGCGACTGCGGGCACAATTACCACTGCTCCTGCAAAAACACGGCGACCATCCCTTACCTTGCACTGACCTGCACAAACAATGCATCAATCAGAGAGCAGATCCGTCTATGTACTTACTTGTCTGGCTCTCATTGCTGTGTGGCTCTGATCATCGCAGTAGTATGAAACCTTTCCTAATCCACCTACTGTCCCTCCTCTTTTCTCATTCATTTTGACAGTGATAACTGCTTGAGCCTTCCCTGTCATCATTTGCCCTTGACTCTTTGGAAGAGTTTGGAGATCTTTCAAAGGCTTGGCCTGTTGTCAGTGTCAGACTGTGGCAAGGAAATGGAAGGTAACAACATACAGAGAGGTCTGTGCTGTGGAACATGCTCCACAATTAATTCATCTACTCTGCCTGAAAATTAACAATCCTGAAGCTTTCTAGGAGCATAACTGTTCCTAAAAACACACATGATGTTGAACGGACTTTAAAAACTATTCTAGTACCTAACCATCAAGCAACAAATTCTGTTTGCCCGGAAATTATTACAGCTTATTAAAATATTTTCCTTTGTGGTGTATCATACAATCCCATAAGTCCACCTTTGTTTAGAGTCTTTGCCTCCTTTTTTTTTTTAAGATGACATTGCAGGTTACTGCTGTTTGATGCAGTTGGAGTTGGCATTTTAAAATATTCATTTCAGATCAGAAGTGATGTATTTGCTTGAGACGTGAGTGGTTTATAACTGCCAGCATTGACTTTAAATTTAATGACACAAAGAATGTCACGTACATGTGACACAGTCATCATTCCCTTCATTGTAATGCAACTTTGTGGCACAGACGACATCATTTGTATGCAAGTTTCCATGCAAATAATGTCATTTGAATCCTTTTAACAGGAGATAATGACACAAAATTCCAGGAGAACAGGGAACAGGCCATGAAATAGGGACTTTCAAGTGACAAATGGCAAGTTACCTTCCTTATTTACATTTCTCTAATTTTTCTCCTTTTTCTTCTTGCTCGAGGCCAGTTGCACCCAAAGGAATGGTCAGGCAGGGAATTAGGGCTACAAACACCTTCATGTCCCCACTAATGCATAGTCTGGATAGAGGGGCACTCCCTCTGGGCTGCACTAAAAAGTTGCTCTGATAGTTTTATTTCATTCAAAGTTAAAAAAAAAAAAAAAA
>VWZT01013390.1:772939-846256 GCA_013397055.1 Pachycephala philippinensis
AAAAAAGAAAGAAACCCCAAAACTTCACCTTTCACAAAAGAAATGTCAGTACCTTTTACCAATACAAGCGCATCCCCATGATCTCAGCCCACCTGGCAGAGGCAGTAAGCACCTCAAAATGGGTCTAGTCCTCGCCTCTTTGTCCTGCCTTTATCTCATCTTCCACAGCACAGCCAGATTTCAGGGACTCCTGTAACATCTTGTCCCCTATATTATGCCATGATGTTTCCCACAAAGCAAGGGCCTGATGCCCACACTGGCACTGTTTTGTCCAGCCATACCCCTGCTGTGGGGGACTGAAGGCTTGGATCCTGCTGCTCGCCTTGCAAAGCTGCCTGCAGCCCCATTGATGTGAGGAGGTCAGGTATCAATAAATAAAAGCAATGCCCTGGCTCCTCAGCCCAGCATTGAGAAGTAGAGCTCTCTGTGCCATCATGCTTAGGATTGATGCACAGACAGTGCCTTTTGGATAGACTGTGTTCAGTTAGTTCTTGTTTATTGATTCAAGCGTGTCTATTTCTGAGTGAACTGAAGTGCATCATTAACTGAATGAAAAAATAACACATAAAAGCACAGCTTTTTTTTTTTCTTTCCTGTGCAATTTTACCAGTTTTAAGTGCAGTGGTTTGTAGCTAATACTAGTGAACAGAAGCACTATCTTGGAAATTTTCTCCACTTCCCTCCCTCTTTAATTTATGCACACATATTTTTCTATCCTTAGCGATCTTTTGAGCAGAAGGTTGGCTATGTTGCCTCTCTTCACTCTGCATCCTGAGATGGGACTTGACACAAGGAATCAAACCACTGATCTATCATGCCCCTCACAATGTTTTCAGGGGTGCTTGATGCGTCAGTGCCAGCAATAGAAGATGAGTCTGTTCCTTTTGTCCAGTAGCTGCATGTTTAAACACCCCTCTCCTCTGTGGATACGTATATTGTCCATAAGGAGCCACATTAGGGGCTTGACACGGCAAGTTTCAGCATCCAATTTGCATAGCTTTCTGACACAAAAAGTAGCTCTCCCTGAGGAAAGTGAAGGGGTCAGAGGATTGCATGGGAAAGGCCATTATTCATGAAAACGTGTTGGTCTGTTATGTTGTCTTTCACAGCTTTAGGATCCAAAACTTCAAATACAGCGATAAACAGCCCTCTTGATGTAAAAATAAAAGGGTCAGCACCACGTCTTCACAAGATGAGAGAATAAATCACTTTCCTCAAAGTGGTACAAACATGTTCCCAAACTTGAAGCTATTTTTAGTTTCTACCTGTTGTTATTTTTGCCGAACTTTTCACATCCCTGCAAGAACAATCTTATGTTGTCTGTGCTGTTTGGATGGTTACCTTCACAGCACTCACCGTGTCTGTGGGTACCTGGCTCTTCTTCCTGCTCACACGGCACTGCCTGCGCATGGGAAGAGGCAGCCCATGGACTGCCACTGCTTAGGTATCCGTAACTTCCAAGGTGTCAAGCAGCCTTTGGAAACACCATGTCGAGCATGATAGACAACTTTTGACAAGTCCCATCTCAGGATGCAGAGTGTAGGACAGGTAACAACACCCTTTTGGGAAAAGCTACAGCATGCTGTGATTGAAGTGTTGGGGTCTTCCATTTTTTTCACCAGACATGCTCAGCGCTGGGCAGAAGAGGAAGGAGGAACACCCTGACAGTACCTGATCTTGCTGCATTAAACTGCTTCTAAGCTGTGTTGCCTTGCAATGTGCCCCAAACCCCAAATATCCAGTGTGGAAACACGGCAAGATTGCCATGGATCCCTTTGGTCTATCAATTTAGGTTTCCTTCAGGGCGAGGTCATGGATAGCTATAACGAAGAGCTAGGGTTGCAACTTTAAAATATCTCAGGCACACTAAGGCCCCATAAGCACAATGGGCTTTAAATTGGAAGCATATGAAACGCACAGATTTCAAGGCAAAGCAGTGTAATTCCAATTTTAGCTTGTAGCACTGGGGCAAGTGCTGTAAAGTTTGAAATCTGTGTAACCTGTGAAACACATCCATTTTTTGCTGTGGAGATAACAGCACAGAGCAGCTCATATGCACTGAACTACGGTAGCATGAGGCAAGATGATCCTTAACCTACAAGTCCAGGCCCTTCCCCAGCTGCTGCCTGAGCCAGCCTGTATGCATAGGTTTCTCACCAAAATGTAATTAAAAGTGCCCTTTTTGAGGTCCATATGAAAGAGAGATATATGCTGCCTCTCAATTTTTTCCAGACTTCAGGGTCAGACGGTGACCAGACACGCAAATAACAGTCAAATTATACAGGAAGTTGTCAAAAGGGTCCTAGCATAGGCAGAAAGGACTTTTGACCTTCCTGGGTGTCAAAGGTCTGGTTCGAGTTTCTTTATAGTAATCTGTAGCTATGGCAATGAAAACAGACCCTTTGAGTGAATCAGTTTGTAGATTTTGCTTTGAAAGTTTCTTTGACTTTCATATTTGAATTGAATTTTAATTAAAAAAATTGCTTAAAGCTATAACCCAAGAAAGACTTTATTTACAATAAAAAAAGAACTGAGGCTGACAGCTGTAAGGGTGGGCTCAGGAAAAAAAAAAAAGAAAAAAGGACAAAGGACAAAGGAAAAGCACAATGATGCCTCCCCATACCAGAATTAGACCAAGGTTTCTTTTTTCTCTCTCTCTTCCTCCCTATCTCCCTCTCCCCAACCACTTAGGGAAGAGGTTACCTGCCTTACACTTTCATAGACCCTAAAAATATTTTCAGAGATGTAAGTAGCCTGTGAGAAAATCAGTAGGATGTGCTGACAATGCCTTCAAAGTCAGACAGAAAAAGAAAAGTCTAAAGGCAAATTAAAATAGTTTGCAAAGAGCGAAAAAAGGGCTGTTTTTTTTTTCTCCTCCATGTTCACTTGTCATAATCAGAACCATCCTTATTTTTTTTGTTGTCGTAGTAGTAGTTGTTGGCTTGTACATTCATTAATGCAAGCACAGGAGAAGATTAAAAGAGTTTAGATTATGACACAACTATCGATATTGGTGCCTGACAGCAATATTATCACCTCATTGATATAAATGCTGAGCATAGGTGATTTTAAAAGTGTGACTGATTAAAGCAACATAAATAGTGGTCTTGGCACTAATGCTGTCAAGAATAAATCTTGGACCTTGACAGTATTGTGTGAACCCAGCCTCTGACTGGCCTGAAAGCCTCCTTTTATGCCTCATCGGGAACACGCCTGTCACCTCTCTTTTTTCCCGTTTTTAACTGAGGACAGCAAAAATTGTTTTATTTTTCTGTCTTTTAAGTGGATAGTATCGGAAGAATGTCCCTTGGTATTTACCATATCTTAGCTGGTGATTTTTTAGTTCTTTCAAAAGAGGAAAACTGATCAGTGGTTGCCAAGACCATGCTGGAGAAAGCCCATGAAAGAGGAATGTGATGCTGCCATGTTTTGTAACCAAGGAAATGTTCATCATTAGGCTATGTAATGTCCTCTTTTTACTAGGTGTCCTTCTTTTTCTTCCTTGAAAAATCCCTGCTGATGGCTGCCTGAACAGGAGCATAGTGTAGATGGTCTGTGTTCAATGCATCATGTCCTTGACTCATTAAACATACTGGGTGCATGTGTCAGGAACTGCCCCTGAAAGTGAGGGTAACCCAGGTTCTTGTTAAAATATCCCCTGGGGTGGATTAGAGTGAAAGGATTGTGATGCCCCATAAGAAGGGATGGATACCCTCAGGCCTACGTGTGAATGTGAATGTCCTGTGAATGTGACCTTCCTGGGGATGGGGAATGGGTGTAAGGGAGGACAAGTGGTGTGATAAAAAGCACCGTCCCACCTGAAAGATCTGTGTCTTACCTGGCTCAAAGCTCAGCTTGTAGCCTTTGGTGGTAGGTGTTCACCCCCTCTGTGTTATGCAGACCAGAGGCTTCACCACTGCACACCCAAAAACTCACCTCTTCTCCTTCACAGGGTGCAAACCTGGCCTCAGCAAAGCACCCTGCCAACTCCACAAATGGGACATTGAGTGATTAACCATCAGTATTTCAGTCTCTCACAGCTTGCAAACGCTCTCTGCAGCATTTGTAATAGTTGGTGTCAAGTGGACCGATCAGGTTCATTGTGCATAAATTTCTAAGAAAGAAATTTAGGAACAGGCACTGCAGCATACACCCAGCTTTCACTTCACTGTGTTCCCTACCCTGCAGCCAAGAGCAGTTCAGGTGTGCAGAGGGAGAATCAGTGGGTTCAGGTGGGGACGGTGGGGAAGCTCTCCCTGCTTAATAACTTGGACTCAGCTGTTGCTTGCTGAGTGTTGGGTGAAATCTGTGCTCAAGACCAGAGGTATCCAGAAGACATATCACCTACTGACATGGAAAGGAAGCACTCAGCATCCAGGTGGCAATAACATTTCATCCATGTGGTCCAGGAGACCTGGCCAGACATGAGTTTCTCCTGAGTAGGGACGAGATGCTGTGAGTCAGAGGTAGAGCTGGGCTGCAGACAGCCATGGGAGAGGACGAGATGGGTTAGTGTTTCTACATTGGCTCTTGTGCTCTTTTACACCTCAGTAGATGTACACAGACAACCCCAGTGTCACCCATAGCACATCCGCACTGACAGAGGAGGAGTGGAGGTTAGGAGGATAGTTTTCATGAAATAGTCATCCAAAGCTGTCCAAAAATATATTATAACAGGGCCTGTTCTTTATTTCCCATTGCTTTAAAGATTGGGTTATGGTCCCACTCTTTATCACATTCACCCTCCAAAGATAGCCAAACAATTGAATCAGACACCCAGATTACAACAAATACTAGGAACCGCAATATCCGTGCACCATGTGGCACAGAGGAAATGGTATTCCTGAGATCACTGGCCCTAATAAGAGAGGAAATGTTGTCTTAAAGTAACATATACACACACACTAGGTCCTTTACAGTGAAAACATGCCATCAAGCATCTAAACATGTTCTGAGCAGTTCTGTGGAAAGACTTTGTGTATTTTCCCTTTACACTTTACAACACATTTTGATTTAGGATCTCCTGATAACCTTACAGTTGCATATGAAATTGTGTTCCCCACACACCCTGGAATAGTCAAAGTTATTCCTTTTTTTGTATATAGAGGACTGGCTTCTGACCTCAATTATGCCACAATTATTTTAGTGGAGTGTTTATTATTTTAGTGGACCTGTTAGCACTTGGGACTCTTGGGCTCTAATGAAGCAAAAGTAATTTTTTTTTCTTTTACACTTTTCCGGATAAAATGAAATGTGTGTGTGCCAAATATAAATAATCTTAGAAGACACACCCCAAACTGCCAAGGGAAGGTAGGGAAGGGTATAAAGAAGGTTAATTATGAAAAAATATCTTTGAAAAACATCTGCATCAGATTGAGCCAGAATTTCTAGATATTGTTCATCAAAAGAAAGGAAGAATAAGAGCACACTGTGACTATCTTTACATGCTCCCCCCAGTCCAGCACATTCTTCCATTACAGAACTCACGTGGGATACTGAAGATTCACATTCAGATCTTCTTAGCCTGATATGGTGTGCTGATTTTAATCTAAGTCTCTACCACTTCAGTGAATGACCACCGAGTTACATATTATTGTAGGGCAAATCTCTGAAATCTTCTTCCCAAAAATTCCTTCCCAGAGGAGATAAATCTTTTTTTGGCCAGTCAGTATTTTGGGACATAGCATAGAGCAGAATATTGAAGAAATCCTAACCAGCTCCACCTTCGAAGGCTGAAAAGATTAAAATACCCCCCCAAACACAGCACCATTCTCACTCAACAGTCAAAGGATAATCACTGCAAATCATGCAAAGTCATAGAAAAAAATGTTCAGTGGTTGAATCCTGAGATGACTGATTTTAAAGCCCGTATCTGTGTGTTTTTAAAATACTTCTCATCGCTTGGGTTTTTTGTTAAAAGTCATTGAACAGGAAAAAGTGAAAATTTAAAATACAACACATGATCAGTGTTTTGACTACGTGACTCTGACTGTATTTTGACTCAATTAATTAATTTCTGCTTTTATTTAAACATTTTTCTATTTCCAATGCAAGCAAGACATGGCCTGATGCTTTTCAGACTGTCTTTATGGCCTTATTTTCCTGATTACAGTGAGTGAGAGATTAGCACGAGCTACCTTTGGTCAAAGCACATGAGTTCCATGATGGTAGCTTTAGACTAAGAGGATACCCAGAGCTCTTGTATTTCTTCCCCTTCTAATTTTCTCATGTTTTCAAATTTTAGGAGCAAGTTAAATGTTACATGCTGTGATTTTAATAACTGATAGTAGCAATGTGATAATAGCTATTTGGATGGAAATTCACTATAGTTGTCTTTTTTTCTTCCCAGCTCCTCTGAGTCATGCAGTCCCAACATTTTTGCCATTGCAGGAAGTTGTCTGTAGTTGATGACTGGGAAGGATAGCACCTGTTTTATAGGAAGAAAGTTACTGAAAGAAAGGGGAAAAAAAAGATCCTGGTTTTTTTTCCTTTTTTTTTCTATATACAATGGCTAATTACAGTTTTGGCAGGCAGCATGTAATGGGACAGACCTTATTTAAAGTGCCCCAAACAGCCTTCCATTAAGCAAACAGTAATCAGGTTTAAATGAATATTTTTGTTCTTTGTTCCAAAACAGAGAATTGCTCTTTCTCAACTAATAAGGGATACTAAACAGTGCTTGGCCTTGTGGATTTGTCTGCTGCTGTTTTGCAGAAGGAGAGCTGTCAAGTACAACCTAGGCTGCTACAACTGCAAGAATCGTCCTTTGAAAGGATGGTTAAACCCAAACTCTCACTGATTAATGTCAGGCAGAGAGCCCAATTCCCTGAAGTACTAATTTTGCAGCTTGAGAAGTAGAGGTGGTGCTGTGTGTAGTTCCTGCAAAGTGGAGGAGAATGGGAAGTCTTTTAATTTCAAACTTAAATGAGAACTTAGATTCAGAAATGCCTGCCTCTCTGTTAACCTTTATGATAAAAATGTACAATTTGCATTAAGCAAGAGTGTGTATAACTTGCAAGTTCCCAACCATCTGATTTCAGCAAAATAAGCAAGTAGGGCACTATTTAAAATAAAATCTCAAGTCAGTGTTTTAATTTGAATCCTGAGAAAAGCGTGTCAGGCACCTTGCAGTCTTCTTGGTCTGTTTGATGATCTAAGTGTACAGAAGGAGTCATTTATAGAGAGGTGTCATGTGAAAACCAGTCTGGTAGACAGACATTAAAACTGAGGGGACTAAGGGTTTTCTGCCACTGCTGCAATTCTTTCCACAGTTGACTCTACCCCTTCCTTTTTTTTTTTATAAATAACTGCTAATAGGAGGCTGAAAACTGAAGTCAGAAGAAAACTTTGACATTGCTGGGTTAAAGATCAGTTAATTTGATTAACTTTCCCACAGTACATGTTTATCTGTACAGGTCTCTAAGGTCGATGCCTCTCTGTGCATCTACCAGTTTATAACATGCTCATTATGTAGAATCTAAGCATATTTTCACTTCTTCCAGCACAGTTCAGATTTCCTTTATTTTTCATTTATTTCTCCATCTCCATGATTTTTTTTTTCTCCCAGTTCTTAATAGCTCTGAAATCTCTACTTTCCAAGACTCCTATAGGAGGCTGTTGGTAATATCTCAGTGCAGTAACTTAGTAAGAGTCACTTAATATCTCCACTGAACCATCAGAGATGTCTGACCTTCCCCACTTAACAAGAATGTACTTTTGATCAATCCCCCTTGTTTCAGTCAGAAATTTAAAACTGTGATCATGAAAGTGAGTATCTTTTTGAGGAAAGGCAGTAAAGGAGTTATTGAAACTGAACCTGCCGGTGAGAGGAAAAGATTTATATTTAACAATCAACTGACTAAATTTAATGTTTGCAGTTGCTAGAATTGGAGAAGTACATTTCAGTTCTTCTCCATGTTGGTGTAGATCCTACTCTCTTCTTGTTAAGAGATCGCCAAGAAAGTAAATCTCTAAAAGGCTTAAGCAAGAGCACATTAGTTTAATGTTTCAGACTCCTGTGTGGATGCTTTTATTCAGAAGCAGTCTGTGTTTGCCTCAGCTTCCTCCTGAAGCTATGTTACCTTACCCAAAGACTCTTGCAGCAAGGCACCAGATGTCTAGATATTCTTGAAGAAGCAGAAAATATCAGAGAACTAGGAGAATTTCAAAGTTCTGTACAGATCTTGATTAAATCATATTATAATAATTTGAAAGTGTAAAATCTGGAGAACTAGATTGCTCTGGAATTATTCAACTTCCCAGAGTGACTTTGCTCAAGCTAAAACTGATTTCTCACTTGTGCTGATAGTGGTGCAAACTACAAAAAAAGAGAGACATTTTTCTATGTTTATATATATATATATATATATATATTTGTGTGTGTGTGTGGTGAAGAAAAGATTTTTCTACAGGAAAAACCTTTTTAGCTGCTCAAACCTTCTTTTCTGTGAAGGAGATATGCACTAATAAACCTTTTCTGCTGGTTAACTCCATGTTCTGCCTTCTAGTCCTTCCACTTCTCCTCTGCTCCTCTTCTCTACTGTTTCTTTTTCTCCTGTGTGCATTTCCTGGTCAAGGTGCATTTACCTTAATGCTGCAACAAAATGATAAGAAGTGGGTTTCTGCCTCTGTCTGAATTTTTTTATACTTCCAGAGTGTAGTACTGAACACTACAATTACTTTTGCTTACTGGCAGCAATGTTTACTTATTCCAGCTCACAGACAATGAGATCAATAAGGTTCAGGAACCACACTCTGAACACAGACAGAAGTTTTTTGTTTGATGTAGCCAAAACTAATGGGACAGAAGTGAGAGGTGTGATTTTAGCAATCCCATGCCTAAATGACCATTCCCATTTTTCACTCAGCTGTGAAGTGTCTGTGAGTAGAGAGTCTTTGTTCAATGTCTGGCCAAATGGCCAGAAGCTGATCTTCCAAACCATTCTCCTCGATATCCTTTGCTCATATATATTTGAAAGAAATACTATCAAACAGAAGGAGCAGAAAGGTGAGAAGGAACTTTCTAGTCACCTCTCAAACTCCAGTCTCATTTGACATCTCTGTCCCTTGCAATCTCTGGTTTTTGGTAAGGTGCTGTCAGTGAAACCATTGCAAACCCCCCTTCTATTTCATAATGATTTAGTCTTGACATTTTTGTTTCCCAGATCAGACATCCTCCTGAATCCTCCCACACCCTTATGGCTACCTGGCTTGTTTTCAGGGGACATCAGGTTAGCTGACCATACAGGACTCCATGGTCTTTATCCTACCGTGCATGAGATCCTCCCAGAAGCATCATAGACAGGGCAGAAAGAGCTGGAAATTATTTCATCTGCCTCTGATGTCACGTCATTGTAAATGGAGTAGGATGGACAATGGGGGAATGTCATGCCAGACAGGTGAGCAGAGGACATGCATAGTGCCAGGCAGTGTGGACATGTATCATAGCAGCTGGAGGTCCAGGAGACTACTATCTTCACAGAATCACAGACTCATTTAGGTTGGAAAAGACACCTGAGATTATTGAGTCCAGCCTTCAACTGATTACCACCTTGTCAGCTAGACCATGGCATTAAGTGTCAAGCCTACTCCTCACTTGAACTCCAGGGACAGTGACACCATCATCTCCCTGGGCAGTACATTCCAGTGTTTAACAACCTTTTCCATGAAGAAACTTGTCCCAGTGTCCAGCCTGAACCTCCCCTGGTGCAGGTTCCAGCTCTGTCCTCTTGTCCTGTCACTGGTTTACTGGGAAAAGAGACTGATCCCCACCTTGCTACACCCTCATTTCAGGTAGTTGTAGAGAGTGATAATGTCCCCCTAAGCCTCCTTTTCTCCAGGCTAAACACCCACAACTCCCTCAGATGCTCCTTATGTGACACTCTTTAGACTCTTCACCAGGCCCATTGCCCTTCCCTAGACACATTCCAGCACCTCAGTGCCTTTCTTCAAGTGACTGGCCCAGAAATCAACACAGTACTCAAGGTGCGGCCTCACCTGTGCCAAGTACAGAGACACAAACCTTTCCCTGATCCTACTGGCCACACTACTCCTGATACATTTTCCAGCCTGCCCCCAGCCTGCCTCCATGACCAGTAATATGCAGAGGTTTCATATTACTGCAGCAGCACAGCTTGTGGCAAAGTTACCAGCACTCACAAGATGGCATTTGTCCACTAGGAATTAGCCATAGTAGGAAGGAGCAAGACCAGCAGCTCTCCTTATGCACAGAGGGACTCCAAGTTTGAAAAGCATCACAGAATTGGGATTTCTACCCTGAGTGAGGTGTCAGTAAGAGGATGTTATCAGGTTAACCTTTTTACCTTGAACCTTCAATGAATAATTCAGACCCTTCACGTTTAATATTCATCCACATAACCTCAGTTGTCACTCAAGGGTCATTACTTCCTATCCATGTCCAATTTTATTTGTTCCTGAATCTTTCCCTCATATCTTTATTAAGTGGTCACCAAATGTGGCAGAGATGCACACAATATCTTTCCAGCTCCATCCTTGAAGTGGAGAATACTGCATGAGGCCACAGGGAGTGTGATTTGTGTGTTCATTCATTCTGCTGTGGAAGACTATGAAATGTGTTCTCAGAAAAAATACATCTTAGAACTGGCCATGGTATTCAAGTTACTTAAGACTGAAGAAAGTAGCAAGTAAGGAAGGATGGAGCTCTGATCTTACACCCTAACTACAACATTAAGAAGGGGTGTGTGATATTCTGGGAAGTTTTCTTACCAGCCTTTCTGTCAGGCTCCTATCATTGCATTGATCTAGATGCTTAAAACTAACACTGAAATATTTTCAGCTATAATGGCCTTTGCTGTATGTTAAGAAAGAAGCACATCTTGAACACCTCCTTAACAATATCCATGAAAGATCCCACGGTGTCTCTTCACTAACCATTTACAATAGACCCACACAAGTGTCCTCACTGAGTTGCTCATACCAAGATGAATGTGAATAAGACGTAGTGAAAAAAGAGGTATAACCTTGCTGAACCAGCCAACAGCTGGTTCAAGTGACAAATATAAACAAAGAAAATACAGCTTTAACAGTTACATTAGTTTTTCTCCCATACTCTATCCCAGATAGGCTGTGAATGCTCACTGACAGTTCATTGTGGCATTTAAAAGAGAGCAGACAAAATTGGTGAGTAGTAAAGTGTACCCAGAACTAGTTTACAGCTGCAATATATCATAACAATGCAGAGAGTTGAAAGCAGGACAAGATTTGCCTCCCCTGCCTGCAGAAAGAAATCTCCTCTGAAGATACCACAAGAACTGGTGATTTTGCAGCCTTACAGTTCTTCCACTTCCGTTTCCAGCCAGAAATAGCAAGTGCAGAAGTTCACAAAAAGGCAGTGATGCTGGAGAAAAAAGTCTGATCAACCTCCATCAAAAGTGACTTGATTTGATCCGCTTTCAAAATATGAACAAAATTTTGCACTGAGTCAGACTTTGCATTGTCTGGAGTGTCCTTAATTTAATTGAGATGTGTGTCAGTGGTATATAGTGAGAAGGGAGATCTTACTGCACTGCAGCTTGTTCTCAGAAATAGCTAGCTGTGTAAAGGGATCCCTGTAGTAAAGGTTAAGTGTACACTGTATATTACCTCTCTTTCCTTTTTTTTTTTTTTTTTTTTTTTTTTTTAACAAGAAAGAAGAAAGAGAAAAAGAAAAAAAATGTTGTGAAAGTTTAAAAGTATGACCTCCAGAACCAGACATGCTGAGACTGGGCAATATTGAAGCCAGAAACAGAAGGGGTTGGATAAAAGGCTTTGTGATATGAATCTCTGTCTCTCCTGCCCTCAGCAGAAAGGCTTAAATATCTCCTTCTTGGACAAACAGATCAATACAAGCTTTTTAACATCTTCAATGAGAGCTCATTAATGCTCTCATGGTGTCCTCTTTTGTGCCCTGGTGACCTGGTGGGAGCCAGGGAAACTGAACTGCAGCTTGGTAATTATCACAGGAATAACACTTCATATCATCTCCTAGCGAAATGTGAATTGTTTTCCTAATTATTCAGGACGGCAGCGAGCAAAAGTGCAAACTAATTGAAAAGACATTATGATTTATTTGAGTATGTGAGATTGGACCTATTAGTTTGGGTTAAATGTTAACCAATAGAATATTTGCTATCTCTTTGAAGAGCTGAATGCTAGGAAAGCACAAAAACAGAAAACTCAATTTCCTACAATTACGTCTTCATTATATGTAGTTTATGGGTTTTCTTTTGCCACTGGATGCATCTGGACATTTCCCCTTATAATGCTGGTATCCAGGCTGGGTTGAGGATTTTGAAACCTTTTGAGGATCTGAGTGGGATGTAGAGTGACAACTTTTGCTAAGAAAAATTGTGAAAGAAGTGGCAGATTTATATGACTGATATATCAAATAATTGAATAAATAATGTTTTATTGGATTCAGTAGCAGATGGGATTTTTTAAGGAAGGTCTCTTGTTTCTTTCATACAGATCAGCTGCATGTCCGCATATTTTTACCTCAGTTTTAGTCTGTAATTAATTTCCACATGAGTGTTTGAAAATCTTCCATAAAGTAGAGACAAAAAAGAAATTTTCAGTTTAAAATATTTCCCTTAAACTAAAAAAAATCTACAACACATGCACAAGAAGAAGAGATTAACAGAGTAAAAAATGTCTAATGTAAAATAGTCTGTGAGGTTACTCACTGCATAGGTGTGACCTAGCATCCAAACTGACCTATTTGATTGAACTCCTGAGTGACAGGGGAAGAAAAGAGGCACTCAGACATTTTAATGAAGTTAGATCTTCCATAAACACTGAAAATTAGAAAATCAGACCCTCTGCATATGTCTGATTTTGAGCCCCGGAAAACTAGAATACCCAGAATCACTCACTGCCTTTGAAAATTGGAGCCATGTAGTTGAAAATAGGTATTTAATTTATGTAAGAAGTTTGCTCTTTCAAGCACCTGTCTCAAACAGCTTCTTACTATCGACAATGTAGGTTGCCACAGTGCCAAGCTATTACTACTGTATATTAGCCTGAAAATAACACTGTACTCATAGAACTGGGAAAATTCTTTTCATTTTCACAAATAGTGCGTAATTTTTGGGGTGACCCATCTCGTAGCCAGGCATGTAATAGCTAATCAAGATACAGTGCAAAGATACCAGAACCCATATTTCTTTTAACTAAAATAAAAACGTAAGGGAAAAAAAATAAAAAGCGCACACACACACAAAAAAAATGCCCTGATCTATTTTAGTCACATATTATAATCCTGTTTTTAGTGCAAGAATTTAATTATACATATTTTCATCATTTCTCATATTCTGACATATTAATTAAGGATGCTCTAATTCAATTCCAGTGGCACTATTGGCCTATCCTGTAAAAATATTTTCCTGTTTTGGTAAAAATACAAAAACGAAGAGAAAGGTAAAAGCGGCACCTCAGTTTGCTGCCTACACGCTGCTGTTTCTTCTTGTCATGGAAATAGCAGACTAATTATTTTATAAAGTGATAGATTTCCCCATCTGTACAGTGTTTGGTGGCACTAACACTTAATAAAATATACATGGGAAAACAGCAGTCTCCTGAAGGCTCCTGTGCTGAAGTGTGTCTGTCTCTGATGGCAGAGCCACAAAAACAAGGTGAAATGCCTCATACTTTTACTATGACTATCCATGGACTCTGTCCCCATCACACTGTCTTTGAAAGCTTTGTCAGTAGTAGGAAAGGTTAATGGACTCATATGTCTTCTCAGCTCCTCCTTAAGACCCTTAGGAACTAGAAGGCATCACTTTGGGGCTAAAGTAGACGGCTAAGCTTGGTTTCTATTGCTTTTGTCATAATATATTTAGTTTTTCAGCTATGAGTTCAAAGTATTGCAGCTTCAATACGCACAGAGGGACATCAGCAATAGCTAATGCAATGATGTGACAGTAAACAATACACAACCTGCAGTCAGATAACTATCAAAATCAAAGTTGCCATTCATGATTCAAACACATCAATATCTGTAGCTAGTCAGCCTTTAGAAGCAACTACCCAGCACCAATTCCAGCTACTTGAGACTAGAGCGGAATGGACAAGGTTGCCATAGAAAATGTGACAGCTGGACCTGCCTCACACCACAAGCCAAGAGCAGAGCCTAAACTCATGTCATCAAGCAAAAAAAAAAAAAGTTTTTTCACCATGAGCACAAGGTGATGTTCAGTCTGGGTGTGTGTTGCTTGTCTGTTTCAGGTTGGTTTGCATTGAGAAGGCAGGGAAGGGACAGGTCTGCAGCCTTCCTATTCCAAAAATTACCCACCACCATTACTGCTGTGGTACGTGTCAAATCCTGTTCATGTTGGGTTCAAGCCAAGCCACCTCAAAATGCACAAGGGGATAATGGGATCATCAGCAACTAATGAGGGCTTTAGGACAGTCTTGAAACTGAACCCAAAAATACTCTGAGAAGCACTGAAGGGGACAACAAGGCTCACATAAACACTAACACATGCACACAAGGGAGAGAACAGAATAGCCTTGGATTCCTCAGTACTGGCAGGTGAATTGATGCCTGTAGAAGTTGCTCAGACTATCATTAACATACACCTGATAAGTATGGCAGTGGGATCTCAAGGTCTCCACTGTAATCCTGCCTTCTTTTAATTCAAAGGAAAGTGTTGTACCTTAAAGCAATGCAGACATGCAACAATCATTTAGCTGTCCCCAGTTCCTGTCAGAGGGACATGAGCTGGTTGTGAATCATTCCCTCAAGAAATCTTGGTAATCTTGACAATTTTTGCATTTCTTAATATATTTTGATTTAAAGCCTAAATTAGACTTAAGCCGGCGATAGTGTGTCTTGAACCACTTTTGAAAATAAATGAGATATGCTGATGCCGAAATGTTGGTAAAAGGGGATTAGGAAGACTAGGCTGCTTTCCACCCCAGTGGCTTTGCGTTACTATTAAGAGAGATGGATTAATATCAGATTTCTGGTATCTGGTTCCTCAGTGATACTGCTTAATTATCCAGATAAGTGATCAGAGTCAAAGCATGAGTGACAGCATAAATATAAAGAACATCATCTTATAATTTTTTTCCCCTTAAAAAACATGTATATTAGTTTTAGTATCATAAAGATACATTTTTAAAGTGCTCATTAAAGTTAAAATTTTAAGTAGTTTTTAGATATTCAGTTTTGGTTAGTCATCCTTTAAAAAGTTGTAATTTATTTATTCATTGACAGGCACAGACACGTGGCTCACACTGAAAGACTTCCAAAAACAGTGGCCAGCTTGTCCCTGCATTAAGCAGCTTCTCCCACCATTTCCCCACAGTCAACTCTTCCATTTTCTTCCTTTTCACTCTCACTGCCCTGCTGCAGAGACCTCTCCCTTGCTGAAAGGGGAGGGCCACGGAGGCTGAAAACATCTGGTCTTCCTGCTCAGTCTGTAGAGGGGAGGTCCATGAATTCCCAGGTTGCTTCTCAGCCCAGACCTTCTTTATAGCTCTGGTCTCTGTTGGCTGGTAATTTTATCCAGTAACACATTTGATATGTGTAAGTGTGTGAATGCACTTGTGTACTTTCAATGTAGACAAGTACTTGGACTGATCAGGATCTTAGGATGGGAGAAAAAGCTTTGGCACCTATAATTAATTCAAACAGAATTGCTTTGGCTGTGGTTTTTTGTCCCTTGCTAAGTCTTTTTCCAAGAATCTGAGATTGGTGTCAGACATGAGGCAAGGAGATAAACATGATTTTAGTAAAACTTCCTACTGGAAATTTTTATGTAATCTATGCTTGCCCTTCCTAACTTGCCAGCAGGGCAGGATTTCCAGATATCTTGAAACTGAAAGGTGGAGCGGAAATTTCTGTGTTGGGGGAGAATGATTTGCTCAGTATTTTAATGACATGAAAGATAAAAGATTTTTGCTGGGGCAGTTCCTCCATTCTGTAAGTAAGCAAGAAAGAGAACAAGCTGTCCATATTCACTAAGCTTTAACAAACAAACAAAAAGCCACAGAAGAATATTTGGGAGGAAAAAAAAAAAAAAGGAAAAATCTGCAGACAAATCTGAATACAAGGTAAATCAAGAACTAGAGTACTGTTTGCTTCCCCAAATGCCCAAGGCTTCTTCAGCCATATATATTTTAGACTTCATTTCCATATACATTTTAGACTTCATTTGTTTTTAATAAGATTTGCATGCTTGTATTATGCACTGTAGCACACAGCAGCTAGATTTCATACTACAGAGCAAATCTTTTTCATTTTCTTTTCTGGTGTACTGCATTTCAAACATTGCAACTCCTGCAACTTCTTCACGGCCTTTTCCTCCAGGTCATCTTGAGAAATCCAGATGAGGCTCCAATTCACACTTGCCCTCCACCGTTGCAAGTAAATAGCAGTGCAAACGGGTGCTACAGAAACCACTCATACAGAAAACTGCCTGCTTCTTTTTTTCCTTTTCTTCGTCCCCCAGGAAGGGTGCTAACACCTAAGGTGGATTGCAGATAGAAAAGAGAATCGAAAGCTGCGGACTTGAAAACTCCACACATATTGATAGCAGCCTAGAGCTCATACAGTTCATTCCTGTACTTCATTCACTAGGCCTCATCTGACAATGACTCAGAAATGGGGAAGACTCGTCATCACACTTGTTCAAATTTGAGTCTGCAGTGGAGGAGGATTTTTGTCATGGGTCTAGCACCTTCATTTCTGCAGGTGAGGTAAACTAGAGGCTCAAGAAAACATCTTGTATTGTTGGTTTTGTTTTTTGGTGTTGGTGTTTTGTGGCTTTTGGGGGGTTTTTTGCATGGTTTTGATGCTAACAGGAAAAAGACAATCTGAAATGATCCTTTTGTGGTGGACACGCCAGCATGTTGGTAAGTAAACACAAGACAAAATGCAAAATAAAAATAGAATAGAGTTTCTGACAATGGTCTACATGGGGTATTTTATATTCTTTTCTGTGACATACTTTTCTCCAAGGTTCATCTTACCAAGGCTCATCTCTTGCCAGAGGTTCCTTAATCGAATGGTTCTGGTCAGCTGTTGTATTAGAGAAAGCCAAAGGAAAGCCCTCTAAACTGCTGTTATTCACTGACACTCACATGAGTTAATAACATCATAGCATGGTGTTAAAGACTCTTTAATGTGGGAGGTCACACCTTTTGAAGAAGATGTGATTAGTCCTTGGCCATCCTCTGCCATTCATCCCCCAGTATTCTCTGGAGTGACTGTTCATATGTCATAATTTAATTGCAGCCAACTGTTATTCTCAGTGCACAGCTATACGTGTTTTTCACCTCATATCAATCTACACTGTATTTTTTTCCTGTGGATAAAGCAATATAATGGTATATCAAAATATGTGAATTTCAGTGTTGGGAAAATGGTATGAAAAGTGAAAAAGTCTCTGTTCAGTCCTTTCTATAGGTCAGCTCTGTTCTCTTCCTGGAACTTTTACAATTTAACCTTGGAAGGAAAGTATAGAAACTTTCCTAGATTTTCACAGATGCTGCAAGGGCTGATGTAGCTGACCAGGACACTTAAGTGCTCACAGTGCACATTCTTCATTCTCAGTAGTAGAAGAGCAGGGGATCCCTTGAGTACCTGTCTTAAAACACAAACACAAGACCATATGGCTTTAGCACACTCCTGAGTCATCTGCTAATGCCACCCCCAAACAAAATGCAATAATAAATAATCAGAAAATTAAAGCAGCACAATGTTATCTACAGCAAGATTTCATGCACTTTCCTGGAGATAAACTGGTACTGCCCATTATGCAAGAGAGATGGTGACCTTGGTAAATTTTACCAACAGCAAAAGAGCCCCTCATACAGCTTAACTTGTAGAAATTGTCATATGGACTGCTGGGGATCTCCCATTGGGCCATCCAACCTTTTTCAGGCTATTTTAAATTGAGAAGTTTTTTCACCTGAAAATATGTCAGACTCACTCTGCAATCATCACTGCTTGATCTTGTTCCTAAGACCTTGGAAGCACAGGCTGACCAGAAGGAGCCATCGAGGTCTCCAGTGTGTATCCAGTGGAGAGGAAGGTTGTACATCCCTTGAAATGTAGCTTTCTCCATCCTACAGCTCTCACCTTTAGTTAATCATCCTGGACCCATGAGACTGTGCACTCTTCCTAGTCTTTCTGAAACTACCCCACCACTGGGCCTGGAAAAACAGGTTCAGCTTACAATGTTTGCGTCTCTCTACATAAATTAAATAGTACCAGAAAACAGGTCTGAGTATTTCCCTGTTTAATCTGAGCTACATACTTGTTAACAAGCTCCTTCGAAAAGGATTTCTAAAATGTCTAGGCATTGGAAAATCATATAGTACAGGATACAGGAGGGATATCAATGCATGTGATTAGCAGAAACTGCTTGCATTTCTGTGTCACCCAATTAATCTACTTTACATCTAATTTACTATATTACCATGTCAAGACAGGTTCCAGACTTGATCAATTTTATCTCAATTTTAGAGGTACCCAGAATCAGAAAAGAACATTTCCTGTCTGACAGATAAGTTAAGTGGGTCTTAAACCTCACTTCACATAAATAAAAACAAGCAGAAAATGCATAAAGTTATTAACTGCAGTATTTTTCAATCATTAGTGTGAGTAGATATAAAGAACAAACAAAATTTGTGTCAAGTTTATTGCATTGGCCACTAATATGAAACACAAGTGTTCAAACATTACCCAGTGAGTGTGTTACATATGCAAGCACCTTGTGCCTGGCTTTATTAACACCACCTATATCGACTTTGCTTGCATATACTCTGATATATTCGATACACAGATACAGAAACTACTCTAATGACATCACAAGTATAAAATACAAACTGGGGGACACACTATTAAAGGCAGTCTCATCACAGAAATATTGTCCCAGTATTAGCCACCTGTGAAGCTAAAGATTAAATACATTATTTTTTCCTGAGCACACTAGCTAAAAAAGAAGACAATTTCCCCCATAATTTATATGGTTGTTTATGTCACTGATAATTTAATTAAGGCCAGGAAATATAAGGAACATTTTCAAGAATTATTACACAATACTTTTCTCAGTTTATTTTGAGCTGTGTCTGACTCATCACAATGCTATTTTACGAATAGTTTGAAGGGCTGTTAAAGTTTCATCTAATAACAAGATTTACTTCTCCAGTTCAAAGTCTGTTTGTACGTTGCTTTCATTTGGTTTTGTTGGAATATTCATTTATTCTATTATTTCACATGCAACACCAAAATATCATGGCTGAAATTTTAAGCAGTCGCATCTTCTAGAGAAAAGACATTGTAAGAAGAAGTAACCTATTGGGATGCCTATCTCTGTGGTTTATCACTACAAAGAAAGAAGTAAATACAAGGTCAGCTGCTCACTGTGAATATCTGACTTTAGTGGAGGTGTGCCAAACTATATCACCTCAAAACATAAACTGTCCATAATGCTTTTGTCAATAGAAATAGCAATGAGATTTGGGTAGAGCCTATGCTTTTGCAATTATCCATAGATTTGACAAGGGCTCAGTGCTGAAGCAAGGCATTGAGGTGTCTAGCAGGAAAATTCAAGGACCAATCTCTATTTCCCTTACAATAATTTACAGCCCAGATTTTGTGCTGGGTTCACCCCTTATTTTGTGGCTGCTGTTTTCAGAACTCACACCCTGTGTAGTTACAATTCTCTGATACATCAAAACATCATTTCAGTCTCAAGAACTGTTTGCCTAGCAACTTTCACAAACCCTCAAAGAACTTTAAACCAAAATGAAGACAAATCCGTGGAAGTCTGATAAGAAAAGTGAAGAGTATCGTTTTTTTTTTTTTTCTTCTGAAGAATTTAGGGTGTCAGGAAGTGTCAGAAATATTTTAGTAATGGCAGAATTCCTTCACACAGCAGTACTCAGCCTCTGCAAAACTGGCATTAAAATGCTACAAATTCTGATCTCTCAATAAATGTTTCCTATTTTTTTTTTAACAGATTCACACATTAAAGTTAGATCTAGGGCTGATGTAAAATCCATTTAGCTTCATTGAGGTTAATGAACCGAAGATGATATATACCCATTGAGAATCTGCCTATGTGTGTGATCAGTTACAATGCTATTTGTTTTTATTGGCTTAGCCATTGATGTACTACTAGGTGGCTCTGAGTTTTTTCAATCGATAAGAGTTAGCATACTTGAAAACTATGCTTCTGTGAAGCTAATGTCTGAAAAAGGCTCTCTTGAAACTAGATTTCCTTTGAGATGGAGGTATGGTTATGTACTGCAGAAATCAGAAGATTTTAAACTGAATTTTCTGCTAAATGAGTGAGTCAGCACACATTTATCCTCCACAAGAAACAGTAGAAAATTTGAAAAATGAGTGCATCTTTCACCCCTCATAAGGGGTTATCTTGCAGTAAGGGAATATTAAGAGCAAAGAAATATCTCATGCACACAAGATTTAAAAAAAAAAGCATAAATTCCACTTTATAAATAAATGCAAAACAGTATAAAAAAGGCAACACATTATGAATAGACACCTTTGGAAATAAATTTCAGAAGCCTCCAGAGAGCTTGAGAAAATAACTAGCTTGCACAGCATTAAGTGGAAGGAGTTCCCCTAAGGGAATCAAGGGATCAGAGATATCCTGTCTTGGTTAGTCTTTGATAAGTTTGCATCTGTGTCTTTTACACACTGTTGGTAATAAGCTGAGAGATGCAGTGTTACATGGAGGCAAATGGCAAAATTGTTTCTTAGGTTGAGAATACTAAAAATGATTGATTTTATTGGAATTATACTATCACAACTTTGCACCCTATTCAAAACGCACAAGGGGAAATGGATTCAGGGTTTGCTTTCTCCCCTTCTCATGACCTCATTGTGTAGCCTTGAACAGAAGTGCTCAAAACAGCTTCAAGCAAAAAACGACTCTGTGCTGATGAAACTAAACATAAACCACCCCTCTTTGCTGATGTCTATTAATAGTTTTTGACAGACCTAGAGAAACATCACTCAGTTTCTTAAATATGCTTAAAATAGAGCAGGATATGTCAGCACATTTTTGTAAGTCAAAAAGTTCGTAATTCTTGTGGGTAGATGAAAAGTGCAGGATCCATCTCACCCAGCATCAGGCATGAACAGAATAGATATTTATCTTTAATCTAGTCAGTCTAGAGTCCATTTCATCAGTAGAGATTTATAATAACTTTTAAGGCGTGAGTCATTGAACTTATTTCAGAGGTCTACCTTTTAATGAGATACACTGCTCAGAAAAATACCTGTTTCATTCTGTTGACTATAAAGGAAGCTTATACTGATTAACTCAGAAACACATTTTAGACGTCCATGTTTGGGTCGATGAATGTCACTTGATAAGACTGGAAAACAAAACTGCAAGTGACCATAGTTTGTGAGATATTTATAATTGTCAAAGCGATCACCCTTTTTCCTGAAGTCTGAGCTTGGTTTTTTTTTTTGGGGTTTTTTTGGGTTTTTTTGACTTTATTATTTTTAAAAAGAGGAGTGTAGCCATTTGATCAAGTCTCCTTTGGCTTCCTTTCATATCAGAAATTATTGACAGAGGTCAGTTTCAAGCAGCAACTCAGACCCGATACCCTGCCTACAGCCACATGAAGCCCAAGACTAAATAAGATTTAAATCCAGTCAGGCAAATCTATGTACCTGCAAGTTCTGTTTCTGAGGAACTGGAATACATGAAGCCAGAGATTTAAGACACTTAGTATACTAATAAATACAAACCCCATAACATTTACATCAGCTAATAATCTCTAAAATTTGCCCTTTTGAAAACTGAGCTGCAAAACTCTAAAATGGAACAGAATCCACTGAAAAATCAGAGAGAGAAAAGAGATGTTGCCAATATAATTTTCACACTTCTGGACTCTTCTTTTGAATATTTCCACACACTGCTTCACATAAGGAATTAGTATTACTTGAATTGTCTCTCCTTTTCATTGGTATAAATCAATAGTGACACAATACTTTGTGGAAAGATAAACCATTGTTAGAGCTCTTGTAAATTACTTGATGTTACATATTTCTTGTAGGAAATGAGAATTCATGGGAGACAAATTCTTGGAAACATTTCTAATGTGAGGAAGTGTCACCTAAAAAATATAATGATCCATTACAATAAGATTGGAAAATTCCATTTTGACCACTGCTGTTAACTGTCATCTAGAATTGCTATTGCACTGGGATTAAAAATATGTTAAAATAGGAAAACAAGCAATTTGATTTAATCAAAACATGGAAATTAAACAAAAACATTTTATAATGCATAAAATTTGAAAGCATTTGAAAACATTGACTTTGTTTATTTTGTGTTAGAGAAAAAAACCCCACAATTCTTACTCTTTAAACAAAAATATCGCTCTTCTTTCTACCTTGTTAACAACACAAATCTATAGTGAATGAGAAAAAAATCACACACCTAAGAAGCCAGGAAGTCATTTAAACCCATACCCCCAAAGACCTAATTTTTATGGCTCTAATTCCCATAAAACATTTCAATGTGACATAATTTATTTAGATGTTAGGAACTTCATAAGGATGGGGAAACGAGAAGTATGCAGAAAAGACATGAAAAATGAAACCCCTACAGAAGCCTAAGCATGTTAATAACATATTCCTGTAATAACGAGAAAAACACAATATGCACAGTATGTTTTGCATGAATTATTTATTTTACCTATATCCATATACTAGTGCACAAAAAATTTCTTCACAAATAATTGTGTGTTGTTAATGGGGAAATAGCACAGCATATATTTTGGCAATACCTTTCAAAGTCATAGAGGCCACTTTATTCACCTGAAGAATTCAAAATAACCGAAAATGGCGGTATACCAAAGAATGGAAATATTTACGCGTGGCAAGCTTATAATGTGACCCAGCATTATCTAACTGAAGTTAAGAATTGCCAGGCACACAGTGAACACAAAAACACAGGAATCTGCCTTGCACTCCCCTCCCTGTGACTTGTTATCAGAGGAAGATCTTAGCGACACAGAAACAGTTTTGTCATTGACTTATCAGGGACTGAATTTCAGTCCTGAAATTTCAAAGGAATCCAAGACAAGTGTTAATAATATATCAGAATATAAATAGGCTTAACAGACGGTACCTCCACCTTCCTGCTTTCCATTATCTACCACCATATTTTGCCCTAATTCAAATACTTATCTTATGTAAAGACGGAGCTTCCAGTGAAAAACAGCAAAACCATCACAATAGTATCAGTAAATTTTTTAATGAGACCAGATGGGAAAAAATATTTGGAGGTGGAAAAATGGGGGTATCATTCTCCTGGGCTTGTGGCAGGAGCTAAAGGGGCACTGACAAGAGCCTTTACTATCTTTGACAGCAGCCCGGTTAAGCTTAATCAGCCTTGGATGCATTCCCCTCTGATTTTGCTCTTTATTAGCCTCCCTAAAACTCATCAGTGACATCGAACTTACAGATCTGCTGGAGCTGCAAGTTCTACACATGTATCTCATATTCTGCTTGCACCTCTCTTTACCGTAAGAAAATTATTATAATGATGAAAAAGGGAGGTAAACTTGCTATAAACTCACTGCAGACATATTTATTTCCATTTCAAATGTGAATAGTATGTCTAAGATGTATTGTCCCAGTTTCAGGTACACTGTGTTACTACAACATGGCAAACAATTTAAAAATAGCATATAAAAAGAGAAATGCAATAATACCTGTGCATTTTATGCTCTGTCTATAATTATTATTCCATGGTATAATAATAAATGTTATTTGAGAGTCTTGAACCAATATTGAGGAATGCTGTGTTTTTAACAACAATTTTTAAAGGTTTAAGCAATATCTATTTACCAATGTATTTATACAACGCTAGTAAATGTAGCCAATCATAATAAAATAATAATTATGGAGGAAAGCCTTTCCTAATGTTTTATCTCATAGGCCATTCTTGTCAAACAAAAGGAGCTGAAATGACCTAGTTATGTGAGTTCTTTCCTTTCTGCATCCTGACAAGGATCTACAGGCCCTAAAGGAACCTGGATCGAGCATTTTCTTCCCTGGAGAAAAATTATTAACACTAATCCTTGTCTTTGAACACAGCAACCTTTTGATTGGTGTAATTGAGCTACATTACCTCACTTTTCTACTTCTGTCACAGCATCCTATAGATGTAGCACAACTGAATTCATGAGCCTCATACAGAAAGGGTCAGAGTATTAATATGTTAATAGTGTGCTGGCTTGCAAATTATGTTTTTTTTATAAAGTCTCAGTTAATTACATTGCAAGGTTTTGAAGCCAGACTGAATTTTACTCCTGTAAATTTGCAATGCTAAGTGTCCTTAAGTAGACAAACTGAGAGAATTTCATAAGAATTTGGATAAAATACTTGGACCTGATTTTTACAGAGACATCTGGTTCTTTAGATGCCAAATCTCATGTGCATGACTAGCTGTTACATGCCTGAACATGTAAAATGAAACATGCTTTTCCTTTCATATCACATGTTGAAAATAAAAAACCAAAAAGAGTAAAGATAGGCAGGACTTAAACCCTCTGTCATTTTCCAGCCTGGGCCAGTGTGCTGTAAGTCAATCCATGTGAAATTACTCATCAGTTCTTTTAAGTAATTTTAGACAGTGATAAAAAATAGTAATAAACACTGGGATACATGTCCACTGCACTGATGAGATATGGCAAAAATTTGGTACAGCAATTTCTAGATATCTCTTTAAAATTGAAGAAAGGAATATAAGAACATACCATTCAAAGTCCTCTTAATCTAATAATGTCCCAAAGACAATTGAGGACTTTTCTATTTCCATTTATCTGGAGTCTCCTGATCACCATATTAGCCAGCTTTGGGGAGAATTTTATGCCACGGAAATAATAAGGGCATCTCAGCAGAAGACGAGGAAAAAATTCAGCCTGGACAGGGTTTTGAGCAATCTGATCCTAATGCAAAATGTCCATGCCCACAGATGGAGGGCTGGAAGGGGATGATCTTTAGAGGTCCTTTCCATTCCGTGACTCTGTGAAACAAATGTGTTTGGGGGAAATGACCAATGCTGAGAATTAAGAAAAAAAATATTGTAGGAAATCTGGAGCACGGGATTTCCCACCAATCTACTCTGAAAGTGACAAAAACACTTCTAATATAAGATGGCTTCATTCTGAGTCATACATTGAAGGAATTGAAACCTCTTTGATTAGAATCTATCCCCACACACTCTTGATATAAAAAATCTCTTTGTGACTACTCTGGTGTCAAAAGCACTTCTAAAAGCATTTACCTTTCTCCAGGTCAATCTTCTCCTTTCATCATGTTTTTCAAATAAGCACTAAAGAAAATGCACAGGAAAGGGGAAAGGAGAAAGCTGGAGATGCCTCTGGACTTGTCCCTCATGAAAAGGAAGTCAGGATCCCTATGGCTAAAGACAAGCAAATAAGAGCTCAGTTTAGCCCTTTCTCCAGGTGATGGAGATAATATAAAATTACGTTCCTGAAAACAGGGATGGACAATCTCATGGCTCCTGGTGAGAAGCTGAATTACAGATCTGTCTCTGTCCTTATCCTACCAGAGAGCTCTGCTGTGACATGAGACAGGCCATGTCTCATGGGGTTGGTCTCATCTAACTTTAAAGATCTGCAGTGGAGACACCTGAGCCAGTTACCCATGTACCTCTTAGAGTCAATTGAGAGAAACAGGCATCTTTAATCCTGTTTTTAATCTAAACCTTTTTTTAATCTATCTGAGTTTCTTCTTTAGGAGAAGCTACGTTGTGTAAGTTACAGAAGTATGCACTATATCAGACTGCTTCCATCACTGGATTTTCCATGTATTTGGGCCTTTTCCTATGCTTTTACCTGACTTTGCTATTTGGATTCTCTTCACAAAAGATGAGTGTTACCAAGATGCAGCTGGTTTGCACAAGGTTGGATTAGCTATTTTCTCCATTCAACTGGAGAGGAGGTGACAAATGTATTACCTGTAAGTCAGCAAAGACTTTAATTTGTGTTCATTTTCAAATAAATTGGTAGAATGGAAAAGAAATGTTTTCTGATTTTGGCTTGTGCAGGAGTAAGAATATGTTTGTATCCAACATATAGCACAGCAGGGTCTCAACTGTAGTTCAGTTCCTTGGATTATGGAATAAAAATAATATTGCTGTAAGTTATGTAAGTCAGTGGCCACTACTATATAGTTCTCTATCATGGGAATTTGAAATATTAAATCAATCATTCCATTCAGACTTTCAAATAGTGGAAGCCTTACTTTTGCTACATCCTTCAATTCTGAAGTGTCTTCACAATGACAGTGTTCCAACTATTCTAAACAGTTTAGAGAAGACTTTTGTTATCTACAAGGTTATATCTTGGCATTAGTGATAAGGCAACAACCGAATATAAGATGTTGTATAAAATTTAGAGCTGATCCTCAGAAATGCCTTTGAGTTACTAGTTCTGAGACTCAAAAGAGTTTGCATGCCTTCCATGTACGAGTTTGAAAAGAAGTTTAGTCTTCCTTTGCCTTTGTTTCCCACCCCAACTTTTATCTATCTAACGTGTAAAAACTGGAACTCAACATTTGCCTAAAACTGTTTATACAGCACCTGGCTCAAGGAGGCCAGAACACTCTTTCGTGGCCTCTTCTGTAGTCGTAACTGCTTCTGAAGATCTATCAAATGACCTGCCACTGAATGGAGATGAAGTACCAGTGAATGTACACCATGATATGTGTATATTCTTATAATTCACTCAGTGATTGAAATTAGATTGCTGGAATATATATATATGCTCTATCAAGCGCTAGCTGCAAAGGTTTCCTCTTACCCTTATGATATTGAGCAACCACGGGAGATGGTCAAAAAGTTTTTCACTCACACCTGGGCACCCTCACCTTCTCAGAGGTGAAATGCAGTGACATGCCATCTGATCTCATAGCAGCCAGAAATTCCATACAGCAAAAGCCAGGACAAGAATATATCCTAGAAAAATCAACATCTGTGGGACATCTTTCAGTGGGTACTAGGTCTGAAAGAAAGAGAAGGCACAGACAAAAGTAGGAACATCTGCAGCCCATGGAAAGCTGTTCTTCCTTGTGAATATCAGATCATGTTGTGAAAAAAGACTTTCCTCACTGGTATCACATATTTTAATAGATGATTTTCTGCTCTGCACAGCCTTTAAAAAGCATATCAAAACCAATAGCCAATGACTTTTTATCAGGTGCTGATATAGGCTGGTGGTTTTAGTGGTCTTACTGATTTGCAGTGTCAGCTAACTGCTAAGCAGAAGCTGTACCTGGTAAGTGGCTGCTTTCTCACCACAGGTAATCTGCTGGAAGGCATGCTGAAACTTTGTCAAGGGGCAATAGGTGAAGGAATATCAGGCTGTCCCACTGTTCCAACCTCACTGCAGTGGTGACAAGTCTGGGTGCATCCTACTTGCCCATATAGTGATCACACTCTACCACCACAACACCCTCACCAATAGCGTAGTAGTGAACAGATTGCCACTCATTTAAGAACAGATATAAAAACCTCAGCCATGCTATCTGTCAGGATAAAAAGCCTGGAAGAAGCAGGGATTTGTGTGTTTCATGAAGAAAAAACTATATTTGACTACACAGGCAGATTAATATATGGATCTACAGCGAAGGGTTCAGATCTGGAGTTGGATATGAAGATACAAATTATTTTGGTGATGCAGTGTCAGGGTGCTCTCCGGTGTATAGTACGTGCTGTTTCCATCCTCACATGCAGATCAAAAGATAATGTAATATAGGGGTGCAGAATTAAGCACAATGCAGTCTGAGAGGATTGCAAGTCTCAGATAAGCCAGTAGGTTTCATGTGAACCATTCAGTTTGCATATGTGAGTCCCATTGTGCACACTTGGTATCAGCTGTTCTTATGCACTGGAATAGCTATAATGCCACCAGGTCTGCTTCTATGGATAGCTGTTTTATGGGCAAAACAAAGCCATTTGTCTGTGAGCATTTTAATAGCATTACCCCAGAGTGTGGGGCCTGAGCATCTACAGTTTCAAACTACTGTTTAGTCTCAATATATCATATGCCAGCACTTGTTTGTCTAAACACATCATTCAAGAAAACACATTAGTGTTTTTAGTCAATTATCTATTCCATTTGTTTTCTTATCTGCATGTGCTTTTGAATGGTTATCTTAGCTTGCTACTGTGGTTCTGTGAGGTGTGTCCAACACTTAGAACAATATTTCTCATGCTCACTGAAGCAGAGAAAAAAGAGCTGAAATCAGCAGCAATGAAAGCATGCAGTTCTGCTGCGTTCAGCATGCATGTTTGGATCTGAGTCTTCCATTCTTTCATAACAAAAATTCCAAGGAAATCAGAGACAGTCTTTACTGAATCTAAAAGCCCTGTAGGATCAGGCATCATTAAGGATCAGGCCCATAATGAATACTTCAGTGGCTGTGCAGGCGTACTTAAAATAACTTGGTGCTAAGGGATTTCCGACTAGTACTGGTATGACTGATGATTGATTTGTAATTTTGTGAAAAACCAGAGCTTTGTCTGGGAGTAGAACTTCTTCAATCTTGAAGTCAATGGCAAATTTTCCCAAGTTCATAGAAAAAAGGGCTGAAAGGACTTTTTCCGCCATCTAGTCTATCAGCTTGCAATACTGCTGATTTATTTCCCCTCGATGTTAGCAAGAGTAGAACTACAGGCAGATAGAGGTCAGCCCTAAGATTTAAGTTTCCGCAGGACTCTCTTATCGTTCTTGCAGAAATTGGCTCTGAAGTGCCACAAAAACACAGGAGTTCTTGTTCTTTACACTGTTCAACAGGCTCCAAGGAGTGAATATCACATCCTCTTCATTCAAGATCTCAGGATGGATTTGAACTGAAGCTGCTGAGGTGAAAGAGCTTGACAAGGCACACTGCTGCCTTCCTCTAAACAGCTGGAATAGCCTCAAAAATCTTTCATTCCATGCATCTCTCCCACGTTTTATTCTCGAGGAAAATAATGCACTGTCTAGTGAGTTGTATTTTTTAAGATAATAGCAAAGTATGTCTAATTCAAACCAACTGAACTAATTGGACAAAAAAGGATGTAAACAGCCCAGCCTACCAGACTGTATTTAAACCAATTGTTAGCAATCAATAAATCCTGCTGGATTGTTTGATTTCATTAAAGATGTATTTGTTACTAAGCAGCTGGCACCCAAACAGCTGCTTTAAATAGAGAGATATTTTTCCTGCTCTATTTTATCATGGTCTTCATTATTTTATTTGCACATTTTCAGAGACAATGACTACTGAATAGAATCAAAATGCAGATAAGCCTATCTCATCCTTGTCTGAGCATGTGGTGGGTCAGGGGAATGCATAGGAGAAATGACAGCCTGCTTCCCTTTCTACTATCCCTGAACATTATCTTTCAGGCTTTCAACAGTCAGTCATGAGTATAAAACCAAGCCTGAGACTGGCTCACTGATTAAATAATAAACTAAAGATATCACAGCTTCTTTTCAAAGCCCTGAATTTGGCTTTCTGTGAATACTGACCTGAACATTCACATCCATCGAGCAGAGTGGTCACAAAATGAGGGCTCCCTGGTGTTATAATAGTGCTACACAGTGGAGTTAGTTCCTTTTAAAGACCACTTTAAAGTATATTTAAACTGAACCCTACCCATGAAACTTCTACCCCATTATATAACACATATAATGAAGGTAACAGTTTTTGTGTTACATTTTGATAGCAAACCAGGTAGCCTTACCTTGTGGCTGTGTTGTCACCAAGCAAGAGCATTAGCAGCTAAAGCATGGATAGCTTTTAGAAGGGAAAGCAAAACCAGATAATAAAACAGCCACAAATTTGAAATCAGTCCCAGGATCACATAGGTGCATTCTGCTGAGCCAATTTCCAGAGAGTAATGTGGAATCAAGACAAGCTTGGATTTTCTTGATTTCCAGTCAGATTTAGCCTCGCTGTGGCCACTGTGATGCCCTCAGTTCTGCACTCACATGCTCAAGTAGGAGGACAGTCAGAAAAAAAAAAAAAAGGTGGCATTCCTTGCCAGCAGTCTGCCAGCATGCTGTGGGCATAGAAATGTTTGTTTGTACCCCTTCTTCACGTTCCAATAGAGCTGGGCTTTGGGGCTACAGATATGCTTGCAGCACTGTTGGCATGTCAAGGGAGAAAGGTGTCTTTTGCTGTCATTATTCCTAATGGTTGCAGAGGAATTTATTTCAAATTTGAAACCCTTACTCTACCTCAGACCTTCACTAACCTCACATCTTCCTCTGTTTTCATGGTGTTCATAATTGTCATAATGCACATCCATCACCCTCAGTTAAGATGCTCGTGGTCTAGAGTTTATCTTACCTTCAAGTGGCTAAGAGTGGGTGTATATAGGCTTTTTCCAGGGGATCCCCAGCAGTTTTCTTCAGTGGTGTTCCCAAACCACCCAGCAGCTGGGAGAACAAGTTAGGTTCTCAGTCAGTGTGAAATCATAGTCATGCCATTCAGAATATAGTATAAAATAAAGGAAGGTATTTCTTTTTAAATGAATTATTATTTTGGATTGCAGAAATTATGTAAAGTAAAACCTGGAATGGTTAGCTAGAAAACAAAAACTGAGAAACCAGTCATGATGAACATTTGCACAGTCATGTGATATGGATAAACCAATGGTGGCCAATGGCCAATGTGGCCAATATGGCTCAGGTGATATAGATTTAGATTAGCACTTTACTGAAGTTGTGAGGTACTTGGATGAAGAGGTTTAATTCCGTGCTTGTTCTATGATCAGCACAAGCAGCTGTAATCTCAAACTAAACCCAAATTAGAGTGATCACTCCTTGAAGACAGAAAAGGACTGAACCACATTGATGCTGACTTATTTTAACTTCCCTTTGAATTTTATGAGGCAGATCCTGAGCTGACGTCATTAGAGCTATGCTGATGTGCACGACCCCAATCCAAATAAAACTGAAAAGCCTAATTACAGAAACATCACACAGCACTTTATTCTTGCAACATTTCCGACTCTTTGACAATCGGGTGGTGGCAAGAACTTCCTAAGAATAAAGCTTGTCTGTCAACCCTGTTTCTAGACCAAAGAAGTTTGCATAAACACACAAACTTTTTAGACTCACATTGCAAACATTTTGAAGTCTGCCCAACACTAATTATCTGTCACATCTCAACCTACGGCCATGCAGGTTCTTTGCAGAGAGCGACAAGAAAAAGGAAGCAGTAGGTATTTTTTTAATATCCATCTATTCCTCTGTAGTTTGAAAAAATAAAAATCCTATTTTAGACAGGCGAAATATTTCAATGGAACTTTAGATTCATCCTAACATCTTAGGCCCTGCTGTGTTGACCCTCCCCTCTCCCTCTGCTCTCTGCAGAATTTGTATGCAAAATCCACGAAAAGATTTTGGAACAGGCCATACATCCAAAAGCTTTTGACAAGGAACAGGGACTACTTGAAAGAAAAGGTCTTCTGAAGCAGCTTTTCTTTTCTTCTCTCCCCTTTTTCCCCCTGAATTCATGCACCTCTTAACGACTTCACTGGTACTTTAGCCTGTGTGGGCTTCGTCCAGCACAAAAAATGAAAGACTGCAAACTCTCTGTGTTTAAGACACTGATGGAAGGCAGAGGCTGTGTATGCCGAAAAGGAACCTGTCTTGCTTAAGAAGCATGTGCTATATCTGACACTTATTAGTTCCTGTTATAAACCAGAGGACAACACATTTTCCTAATAAAACACACCTCTAACATAAAACTTTGGGCCAGATGTTTGCAAGCAATGTCATCAATGATAATTTTTCTCCATGAAACCTGAGCAAGAGTGACTTTCAGCAAGAATTGGAAGAATGGCTTTTCACATATTCACACAGATTAAGTAGGGCATGTAGAATTAAGACAGGGCATCTGCCCACATCAATTTCAGGCAGCTGACTGTTACATCTTAATCCTTCAATGTCCCACCTATTACTTGCAATGTGCATCAAAAAGTTTAGTAGATGTGTCTAAAGGGATCATAATAGCTATGTATAAATGTTAGGTCCATTGCCCCAGCTCAGTAAATCAGCAGAAGATGATGCTAAAACAGAAGGAACTTTCATTCATTATGTTTCATTCCTGGCTGATTTGGAAAATGGCTGAGCCTTTCCTACAGCCTCCTAAATCCTCTGTGCTTTGCCTACCCCATAACATCCCAGTAGCTAAAATCGTACTCTAAGAGTCTAGTACAACAGAAAGCAGCAAGGAGCAACATAAAGCCACAAGGAGTTCAAACAAAAATAAAAGTAAAGTAAAGCAATTTTTGTACATACATTATGGACCAAGTTTGACTGCCGGTTACACTTTGAACCAAACAATCTTTTGTAAGAGTTCAAGACCTGACTTGTTCAAATGTGACCGTCTGAAATTCTCATTGATATGATCTACTACATCGCTCTCCAGTAAACCCTGTTGCTGCAATTTACCTGGCTTAAATACTATATAAATCAAGCCTTCATACACGAAAATACTTCTACTGAAACCTCAGAAATATGGTTAAGTAATCATAGTTTAACATGTTAATGTGTATCAGCTCAGCTGAGCCATGTACATGATGTTGGCTTTTAAATATGGATATGTACTTAGACACAACTACATCTTGAACAAATATCTCACTCGCATTTAGTGTGGTCTAGCTGTGTCCTAGGGTAGTTATGGCAATTCAGTTTATGCAGTAATTTATCACATAATAGAAATATATTAGAGTATAAGTCCCAACTTAAATGGTGTTACTTTAACTGATTGTATTCAGCCAAAGACCCCTGTTATTTCGGTTTAAAGGTCACATTTGTCAATTTAAATTAACCCTGTTAAATTAAGATTTAATCTCTGTCAACAATAATCAGACTTCAATCAAGTGGAAAGTGTCCATCCCTCTTTTGTTCCCACTTATCTACTTCATTTCCAACTTGGACTTTTCTTGAGAGAGATGTCATCTTTTGATTAACATTACCCTGAGTAGCTTTCCTCCTTGTCTACGTATGCTACAGGAGTCGAGTCCTAGGCAAGGGTATGTGTCTGGAGCAGTGCCAAAATAGTACAGGGACTGGTAAATGTTACCCACCCCCTGTCTCAGAGATGGCAGAATAACAAAATGTTCTATTGACCACAAATACAATTTCTACAATGGTCTGGCTTAGAAAAAAATCAAGAGTCTTCTACCAGAAATACTTAAATTAACTCAGGTCTTTGTTACAGGCCTGTTTTAGGTTGTAACTAAGCATGTCTTTTAAGTGAGACAAAAGGAGCAAAGTTTTGGTCACAGAGCTGAATTTAACCGAGATAACAGAACAAAAGTACAGGCTCAGTTCCTGTGCTCACAGCTGTGCAAAAGCTGAGCAGCTATTTCACAGTGTGGAGCAAAACAGAGGCTACATCTGGGCAGCTTAAAACTAGGGCAGTGGGAGAGAACATCTGTCCACAGTACCTTAGGACAACCCATCTTTCATGAAATGGCAAGAGAAAAAAGAT
This sequence comes from Pachycephala philippinensis, assembly GCA_013397055.1. NCBI lineage: Eukaryota > Metazoa > Chordata > Aves > Passeriformes > Pachycephala > Pachycephala philippinensis. The sequence goes on from VWZT01013390.1 coordinate 806,481, forward strand.
GAAGTATGGCCAAATTGTAGGAGAATATACAACTCACCTGTGTGTGTCAGGCCAGCCACAAGCACAACTGTGTGAAAGCACAGTTTTGCAAAGTTCTGATCTCCACCCTGACGAACATACTGATAGTTTTATCCACTTCCCAGACACTCAGACTTAAATAAAACTATAGTGTTTCCTGCGCCTGATTCACAAAAGGCTCACCAGTCCTACAGAATTTAGCAGCCAAAGAGAGAACAATTAGAAGGAATCTTTAAAAGCATTCTTTCCATTATACTTTGGGGAAACATTTTTTTTTTTCTAATTTCCTCGATGATGTGTTGTATTGTGCTGTCACTTTGGGCTTTGTCAGTCACGTCTGCTAGTGTAATACAGTATGACTGACACAACATGTGACATGTCACCATGAAATGCATCACTTGGAAACTTTGGCAAACACATTGAGGAGAAGGGATTGCAGCAAAAAGGCTGACGGCTTTCTTTCTCTTTCTTTCTTCCTTTCTTTCTATTTCTTCCTTTCTTTCTTTCTTTCTTCCTTTCTTTCTTTCTTTCTTTCTATTTCTTCCTTTCTTTCTTTCTTTCTTTCTTTCTTTCTTTCTTTCTTTCTTTCTTTCTTTTCTTTCTTTCTTTCTTTCTCTTTCCTTTTTTACTCTCTCCTCTTTTCTCTTTCTCTTTAAAATAAATGAGGAAACATTTATTTTAAAGATAAAGGCATAACCAGCAATAGCACATACAATTATTCTCTGAGTGAAAGGACTTGTTAGCCCTTTATTAACCATGGGAGAAACTGTGACAGCAAATCAGCAGGCTAAGAAGATAATTTCCACAAGTGGCCTGAAAAAAACTTATGCTTTTTAATCTGCCTTTAAGAGGTTTCATTAAAATATTTTTAGTTGTCATAATAGGTAGTGAAGCTTCTATAAAAGCAAATTCTAGTCCTAGTGAAACTGCTAATATAGACATAGAGAGAACTTCACATTTTAACAATCTCATCCTGATGACAGGGTGGAAGTGTAATAGCCAGAGAAGCACCCAACTGTGAGACTGACATTGGCTTCTTTAGGCTGATGGAAATCAGGACAGTTTTCATTTGTTTCTTTGACAATCCTGGAAATGCCCTGATTGCAGGATCTGGTGGAGACTTTCCAGGAGTTTTCCATATTTCACTCTCTGGATTGTAAATTGTTGTAACACACAGCAATGTGTATTTGCAATAAAAAATGTATAAATACTTCTGAAGATATTAGGCAGGCAGACCTGCATAATTTAATTAACTTGAAGAAGTTAATAAGCTTCTTTTTTGAATTCCTTGAAAGACTGAGTGTACTGTGCTTTAATGACAGTACTATCTTAAAACTGCCCAGTATTACCCAAATAATCCCTCCTGACCCATTACTGAGTTTTGATCTCAGATGTTGGATGCAATGCAGTGATGCTTATTCCATACCTTTCTACGCCTCTGCTCTTTGGAGGTCAAAACAAATTGTTCATTAATAGAAGGTACTACTCTGTACCCCACAGCGAGCATAAATAAGGAAAAAAACAGTGCAATGAGTGCACAAAGTCCATGATGAATGTCTGACAATTTGTTTAAAATCATTGTAAATTTTACACACACCGTATGTGTTTAACTTTATGCCTGGATATTTTTGCTTCCTTTACTTTGGAACTTGCCCTCTAAATTTCAAGAAATATGCTTGGTAAATAAATATACATGCTATATATTGTTGTTGATGGGAGTTTAAATACATAATTTCTTTCATTTCTTTTTTTTTTTCTCTTTCTTTTTCTCTTTTTTTTTCTATCTACATTAGACCTTTCACCAAACATCTATTACAAATATGTCTGTCAAGTATCTGTGCCCTGTTAACTATGCAGTCCCAAAAAAAAGTTCTTGAATGGTCTTTATAACTTGCTTTAGGGAAATGTTACCCGTCTATCCCAGAGTCCAAGGTCTGATGGTAAAATATTGAATTGTTTTATTTTCTTGGTAATAGATGCAAAACTTGGATAATGATACCTGAAAATAGCTCTTCTGTGAAGAGAAATTTTTCTGAAATTTATCTCTTTTTTTGTTTTCTTCTGATGCACTTTAATTGACGATTCTTATGTGTGATGTGCTATTTAAAAAAAAAAAAAAATAAAAAGAGTTTTCTTTGTAAGTAACTGCAAAAATAAGAGAGACCCTGAAGTTTAACTGACTTTATTCATTACCGTGTGAACATCTTGCAGGTTTGCATAACAAACTCTTCTCAAGAAGTTCGTGGGAAAGGTATGAGGAGGGTTGCACATAGTCTGGTAAAGGAAGGATATTCAGTGCTGCTGTTCTTACATACTTGTACTTTTATCACTTCCTATCATCTCACTGGTCGTTAACCTCATAAGTAGGACAAACTGCTAGAAGCGCTATTATGAGGCACTTCTAGGGTATCACAAAATGGTTAGAAAAAGGAAACAGTGCAGCAGTTAACATCTGTGTAACCATGCAGTGATACTCAGCAATCACAAAGTCCACTATTGCTTACTGCCCAGTGTGTTTTCACCTGTATTCAAGGAGAATAAGAGGGCCTTGGCAAATGCCTGGCAGCATTTTGGCTCTTAATCTGCAGTTTACTGAGCAGGTCTATGTTGCTGCTGTAAGAGTCCTTCTGGGGTTTGCATTAGCAGAAGGGCAGAGTGTTTGCAGCTTTTTCTAAATGGAGAGGAGAGCAAAAGTCACCCAACACCTGTAAAAAAGGCACTGCCTCTCTTAGTGCTGCCTTGAAATGCAATCAATGAAGGAGAGGGCAGATATTAGGGTTTAAAGAAAGACTGTGTGTGGAGGGGCTGGTCTCAGTGGATTAAAAGAAAAAAAAAAAATCGAAGAAAAAAAAAAAAAAGAAGGAAGGAGGAAAATTGTCTTATACAGGCAATAGCATTTGGGCATTGCAGCTTCACCCAGCCTGAGGGATGCAGACAGCAAGGAGTAGTGATCCTGAGAGGAGGGCCATTGTACATGGAGGAGTCAGTGATCCCCAGCACAGCTGGCCTGAGTGTGCCCAGGCACAGGCAGAGTGGTCCTCAGGCCTGGCTGTGCTGCCCACATCCCTGGCTGCAAGAGAGCTGCTGCCAGAGCACTGTGCCACAGGAACCCGTGGGCAGCTCTGTTGGTTACTGGCCCCCTCACCACTGCCTGGCCTTGCCTTTCTCTTACAGTGCAGCAAGAAGTTCTCGTGGGAAAATTCTGTCTTTTTGACTGCAAAAATGATAAGCAGAGTCGTTTCCTTCTAAGAAAATCCTATAGCAACTTCAAAGAAAAAAATCTGAGAAACCTTGCAGTCATAGAATCATAGAATGATTTGTATTGGAAGGGATCTTAAAGACCATCTCATTCCAACTCCCCTGCCATGGACAGGGACACCTTCCACTAGACCAGGTTGCTCAGAGCTCCATCTGACCTGGTCTTAAACACTTCCAGGCATGGGACATCCATAACTTCTCTGAATTTGCAGGGCATGCTGTGCATGAAACAGAGTCCTGTTTAGTCCTGCACCACTCAAGGCTCCCAGAATCTGAAAGGCTGTGTGCTTATCTGTGCTATTTTCATAATATTAGCTTTAATAAATAGCATTTAAAATAATTTCTCATATAATCCACGTTCTGTCTTTCACAACAGACCTGCATCTCCTGATGCATTACACAAAGCAGGACAGACATGGATTGGGGGTTGGGGGCCAGCTAAAAGGGGCCAGTGCAAGCCCCTCATTCAGGTGATGGTATGATGAGAGATTCTGAATACTCTCCAGTGGAGTCAAAAACTGATGCCTGCCATTCAAACTATGAGCCCTAAAAAATCCTCTCACTCTTCTGAGAGGAAAGATGCCAAGCTCTGTCCTTGCATGCAAAGTGCCACCCTAGACCAAGCAGACAGTAACTCCTGTTCCCCACCAGACCCCTCACTGGGCTCTCTAGGCTCTGTGGGCCCCAGTATGAGAGTCATATGACACAATCTGTCAGAAAATGTAACACTTTGGATTTGCCCTGAAACAACAACTGAGTTTCCTGTTTCTAATTTCACAAAGGGGAATAAAATCAGGGAGAGGGAAATCAGTGCTGCTTGACTGTTATTTCAACACTCAGAAAACCACATGTGTATGAAACAATTACCTTTAGATGAAAGAATGATGAGTGCATTAAGTGAACATAGGTAGTAGAAGATGATCATAAAATATTCCATTGTCATTAATGCACAGAGTGGTTAACTAGAGAAATAAAGAATTAAAAGGTTAGACCTCTCATTAATACTAATCTAGTCCTCATGTTTCTATATTTTACTACTATCTGGTGTACCTGCATATATTTCATTTACAGTGTGGGCTAAGTAATGCCCACTATAGCTAATGTTTTTGGCACAGCCATATATTCTTGAAAGCTTATTTTGGGACTAATACTTTTCAATATTGTCCTTTGATCTGCAGTTAATTTATGTTTCAAGAAGACAGAGGCTAAAATCTGTGAAACTAACTGATTTTTCAGTTCTTTGGCTGTTACACAAAAATTCATCACAGCTCACATGTACATGCTCTGTTGTTTTGGAGCATTCTGAAATTATCATTTTCAGAATTCCACTTGGTTTGCATAACAGTGTTTCTGGTTGAAACAAAAGGTTTCTTCAGCCTGGAACAAAATGTTTCAGTTAAATTTGATGTATTTTAAATTAAATTAAAAAAACTTAGGAAATGCAAGGCTGCTCTCATAATGAGGTTCAAGTACTAACCACAAGACCCAGAAGGGGCTATGCTTCTGCCAATGAGGCCAGTTCAGAGTGGCTATTTTGTGGTGTGGGGGAGCCAGGCTTCAAACCTTTATTTGCATGATTCAGCACAGGGCTTTGGGTTCTTGAGAACTCTAGGCATTACTTCTGTGATTTAAATATTCCTTCAGCCACCTTTGGCAGGCATTTTTCATGTTCATCTCTTAGGGATGCTTGTGTTACTGAATATTGCAATTCAGGTGCATTGTAAAAGGAAGGAGCATTTTGCACAATAAAGTCAAGTCCAGGGACAGCTTATATTTGGGCAGGTACAATCCAAAACTCAGAGACCATGCAGGGTCTGAAAGTTACATGGTCAGCATGCAGCTTCAGGATGCATCTGAGGTACTAAGTTCTGCCTCTCAGGCAGGATGGCAGGTTGTTATTTCTGAAACTCATCTGGTCCCATAGCTAGTTTAGTCCTTCACAGTTCTGGCACTTCTGTACCCTGCTGAGGGCAGTAGTTAAGTATTAGGCCTGTCCCTGCTTTCTCCAGGCACATGTACAAGAACATGTCCAATCTCCCCACTGCAATCTGGTCTGTCCCAGGTCACATGTTCTATTCCCCCATGAATTTATCTTTAAAAAGACTCTAATTCTGAAATACTTAAGGAAACTCCTTTCAATGTTTCTCATTCGTTAATCTTTCATCTTTGTTACCAAAATAAATCTATATGCAAACACGAGCTCCAGGTGAATATTGGAATAAGCTTCTCTATGAGGACAGCCAGGCAGTGAAGCAGGCTGTCTGGGCAGGTTGTACAGTTGCCGACCTTGCAGGTTTTCCAGACACAACTGGACAAAGCACTGAACAACCTGGTCTCACGGATGACCCTACTCTGAGCAGCAGGATGAACTAGAGACCTACTGAGGCCCATGCCAGTCTGCATTATCCTGTGACCCCCGGGTCCTGTCCAGATGCTCCCTTCCCTCAACTCCCACCAACTTAATTGGGAACTTCAGTTTCTCAGCACTAATATAAAGAAGGACTAGAAACAGATCCTTGAGATCAGGTCTTGCAGTGGTGTAGAGTGGCAAAGTTGCTGAAGAGGCAGCATTGCCCAATGAACAAGACTGTGCCAAGCCTCAGAAAATTTAGGCATCCCCTGAGAGAGGCTCTTTTATCTTCTATGCCTGCCTGTACCTCTCCCTTTTTTCCCTCGTATATTTCAACAGAGACATTCTTCAGAGAACAACTGCCTTGTTGCACTTACAGCCTATAGTAAAGCTAGGTTTTAATTTCACTTGGGACTTTGTGGCTCAGCTATTAGGTAAATAACAACAATTCAAGGCGTTCAGTGGATCTATGACAGTTTGCACCCTCTTAAGGGATGGCGAAGGCCAGAGGGATCATGTGCTCTCTAATAATATACACTGACCTCCAAAAAATTCACTCAGTCCTTCAGGTAATGCAAATAATTACTACAGGTTTGAGGCCCTGAAATAATATCCTCTTTGTTGTTCCCAAATAAGTACTTAAAAATTTAAATTTATCACCCTAATATGTCTAAGCACAGGTTACAAAAGCCAACCCCAAACTAAATGTTAAAAAATGGCCTATCCATCAGTCGCTATCTGAGAGTACACTCACATAAAATAGATTTAGATTTAACTAAGATAGGCATCTTTAAAAGTTGCCTAGTGACTGGGAAGGACAGCATATTTCAAATATTTGCCTGCAAGAAACACATGCAAGTGCATGGACTGTCCATCAGCATCCATGGGACAAATTGCTGCCCTCCATCAAAACTAATGACTCCGCATGCAAAGAGTGATATGGGGCAAAGTGGGACTGCTGCAGGAACGTGTACCTACAGAGTTCACATCTGAAAAATGGTGCTGCCTGGCAGCCTTCCTCAGGAGAGAAGGATGGATCACACTGCAGCACTGCAGAAAGGTGAGGCTTAAAATTATGAAATGGGTTAGCTTATCACTCACCCAGGCAGACTGCAAATACTATAAAATCCTCTCTGGCTGTAGTTTGCGGTAAAGTAAGTAACGTAGTTCTATATTTGCTCAGTGTCAAAAGAGGAAAATTCCTACTGCATATTTGCCTTTAGAAAGCAACCCAGCCATTAGACTGCCTGCTCAATAAGATGCTTTGTGGTTCAAACAATTTGCAGATCGTGTGCACAAAATTTGCAAACTCTGTCCTGTCATACCTTGCTCATATGAAAAACCTATTCAGCCAGTGAGTTAGCTTCAAGGCATTCAAAATCAAAGACTGATTATTGAAAGAAAGAGCCCACCCTTCTTAAAATCATACCTTATAAACCTGTGTGTCTATCTTGCATATATGTATAGACAGATGTGTATGCCCAAACCTCAGCATCTATATTTGGTTTATGGCAAGGCAGAGGGCTTACAGAAGCTAACAGGCAAGCCCTCCATGCTGGATTTGGGCTCTTTGGGTTTGGAATTAATTTGGAGTGGTGTCATATACCAGGCATAAGTCATGCTCCTTTTACATAGTTCAATTAAAATCTTGCTTTCAGAAGCATTATATTAATTGATGGTTCAAAATTACTAAAGAGAGGTAAAAAATATTGCCAGGTAGCTTTGTGGTCACTTATATCTTTCATTCAGTCTAAAATACTTTCCAATAAAGCTTTAAAATACCATACAGAAACTTTCTTATAGTACTTCTACCTGCTATTTCGCTAGTTTAATTGCAGCAGTCTGAGATGTCAGTGGCCATGGAAATCCTGAGTAAGAGTCGGGGGAAGAGAGAGAGAGAGAGANCGGAAAGTAAAGTTAAAATTCATCCAAGGAATTAGTCTCAATTTCAAAGTAATATTCATAGACCATTTAGAATGTCATCATGCTTCTTAGAAACTGTGACTGATGGCTTCGGTTGGCAGGATAATGTAACATGAAAAAGAATATCGGACTGTATTAGGTTACTATTTCCATTCCTCTTTTTTTCCTCTTTCCAAATTTGTGGGTGAATTCTAATGTGTCTGGGAATCAGGGAACTGCTAGTGGCCAAGGGTACTATAGTCAGGAACTGAAAAGCATCTCTGTAAGCTCTGTCACCATGTCCTATTTGGCCCTTGGCAGACCTACACACACTGCTGCCCACTACCACTCCACCTCATGAAGGAGGTTGATTTTGCTGAGTGATGCCAACTCAAGCTGTGGTTTTATGATGTGATTGGGAGTGAACTAGAACTCATGAAGTGACTTTACTGGGGCAATATTATTGAATTTCATTCTAAGAGTTGTGGATGAGAAAAACCCCAAATATTTTATTTTGTAAATATCTCAATCAACATTTTATTTCTCACTACTGTAATCTTTATTATATGATTAACAGACTTAAGGGGATTTAGAGGTATTTCTCATTTTTGAAATAATCCTACCTTGCCACTCGATGGATACAGGCAGTTACTAGGAGAAAAAAGGGACCTAGCAACATGTAGAAATGAAGGGCTCTGCTGCCCACACTTCTCATGACCTTCTTTTACCTTTTTCCTTCTGATCTGTGAAATCCTATCTGTTCCTTATTGGTGAGGTTTCTTCCCTTTACTGCCTTTCTTCTCAAACTGTTCACCCTTCTCTCCAGCTTCTCAAGACTTTGCTGGAAAGGATGCCACATAACAAGACTCATCTCAGCAACTCCCACAATCTCTGTCTTGCTCTGTGACCCCTGTACTTGAAGCCATTTGTTGGTCTACAGGTGTTCATGTGAGACAAAGGTGGACATTTTTCAGCCACAGACCAAACTAATCAGGGAGACCCGGACAGGACAGTCTTGTGAGCCCCAGACTCACTGGGGATGCTTGCTGCTACTCTCCTCTGTGTCCTGTTTCCCCTCTGCAGAAATTATTGGGGTTTGAAGGGTGTATCGAATAAGAAGGCTGCCAGGTTCTATGGCAATGCCTGAATCATGAAAGGATGCTGCATACTGGCAGAATCAGGAGACAGTGGTGCAAAGCCCCACATGGGCTTTGGATAGGTGAGGATATACCAGAGCCCTCCACTGCCTTCTGTATTTGCTATAGTAAGCTGGAAGGCAGTTGTCACCTGCAGGCAGGTGCTTCAGTAGAAGAACATGGATGAATATGCCAGTGCCTCCTAAGGGCTATCTCTGCCTACTCATTTTTCTTCCTGAAGGTGGTGAAGACATTGTGGTGGGGTAGATGGGAATATTTCAGGTAGGACCATAAAGGTATTACTACCCAGGAGCTGCCTCAGAACTTGTTAGGAGCCATCTCTGCACCAGATGTAATAGGCAGACACAAAGCCAGAAGGATTGGCTTGAGCCCTCACAGGTACAATATTTCATGGGAAGAACACTGTCAAGAGCCTTAAAGCAATATTGTTCGTCAGGACTGGTTTAATGCATAAGTGATACTGGCAGCTACGCTGTGAATGCCACGGTGGGGTTAAGATGAGCACTCTCACCATCTCCAGGCTCTGGCAAGGGGATTCAAGGTTTCCAGCCAGAAATACAAAGCAAAATGCAGACGTTGCAAACTCATGCAAATTGAGACTGAAACAAAGGTCAGTATGAACCCTTGTGAACTACTGTTAATCTCTGAGATTCTCAGGGCTCTGATTGTGCATTTTAATATATTGGAAAGGTTTTTGCTTTAGCAGAACTAATCAGGACACTGACTGGATCCTACACCTAGAGAATCAAAAATCTTTTATCTCCCTTGACACTGCAGGCAGAACCTCAGGATAGTCAAATCCAGTCCTGCAGGGTTTTAGTGATTGAAATTCTGTGTTTGCATGCCAATTTTCCAGCTGATAACTCTTAGAGTTGTCAGTACATAACGACCTGAAAATGAGCACATTTCTAGATGACCATCAGTGTATAATTAGTCCATTAAAATTGTCAAGATGCTACTTTTGGTTAGTTAAAAGATGCATCAAAATCATTCTATTGTTTAAAAATAGAAGACTTTTTTTCCTCCAAGGAGAAAGCAAGCTTATTCCTTCATCTGTGATTTATGATCAGGGGTGTGTTGCTGTTATAACACTCTGTTGACACCACAAATGGGCTTGCTGGTAATATGGAGTGTAACTGCAGGTAAGCCAAGTTTAACTCAATGAGAATTGTGCTGGGAATGTGTAAAGTAGTGAAAAATTTTAAGCCTTCAGAAAAGAATCAGACTCTAGATTTTTCATTGTGAACATTCAAAGACGTCTTTTGACTGCACCTCAATCCCCATATGTAAAATGGAGATGATAACAGCGCCTTGGCTCACAAGGTTTCTGTAATGATCAGCTCGTTCAGTTTGTACAGAACAGAGGATCAGAACCGCCAGTGCCCCGGAGCTCCAATCTTTTACATCAGACAGTGACCTGGCCTCGGGCAGAACATCATTCATGCCAAGAATCCTTCTTAATTGGTGGCCGTGTAACAGTGACATGTTGAGCTAGTTGTGCTGCGATGCAATGTATCGTGAGACATGTACATTCTCAGATAAGGAAATGTGTTGCAATGAAGAAGATTCTTGTTTTTACATCAATAATTACATTTTGATTGTGATTTTCATTCTGTGAACATAGTTTTGAATGAGTAATTCCTGTGTTCACAAAGCTCGGAAAAAGCATGTACAGTGTTATAGGAAGCCAGAGGAGCTACCTGATTTGAATTCATAAGTTCCTTTTAGTCCTTTTTTTCCATAGTTTTTAATAGGTAAACACTGAGAATGGATGATTTGCAATCATCAGCTGTGTGAGGGTTGCTCTATATGCATGGCATAGTTTTCCCGTGAAAAGCTTTGTCTGGAATGCAAAAATTTATTTCTGAAAAATTATACATATAAAATTTCCAGTATATATCCAAAGGAGGATAGCAAGACTGCCTCTGCCAGGTTGGCCCCAGAAGTCCCAAATCTGCAATGCTTGTTTGGATGAATTTGTTTTATTTTTGTCAAACTTTTTTTTTCCCCCTATCCAACTTGTACAAACTCTTTGCATATTTTTTTAATACACATGAATAAAAGATATTCCTGCAGACTGAAATAGTACACAGGCTTTCCAGATCAAATGTTTTCCTTCTCCAGGTGAAATGTGGAAATGAGAGATAGCGTTGTCATTATACTGTATTATTTGTTTGTTTGAACAAATATGGCCACAGCAATCATTTTCATCGATTTTCTAAGAATAACAGTTTGCTTTTTTTTTTAACAGAAATCAATAAATGCAAAATTTTCTGTAAAGCCTTCAGTTAAAAATATTCCTCCCTCAACCTCATGTATATTAAAGTGCACAGAATATGCTGACTAGCATAATGCAATAAAAGTGATTACTGGGAGGCAGTGGAGGTGATTAAATATCACACAGTAGTCAGAGTTACCTGGAAATATTATGCATCCAACACTCAAGAGAGGGAAAAAAAACCCCACATCACAACAAACAAGTTCCTTAGAAGTTTGCAACTCGTAGCCAACCACCCTGCTCTATACATGGCTCTATGGATGGGGTTTTAATGGATGCATGACAGCAGGCGTTGTTTTACACAATGTGAAAAACTTCATCATTAGGAGGGAGTCAGATGAATGTCCATTGTAACACATATTTTGACAAGGAAGGTTTAGATTCTCCTGAGAGAACAACATAGGCAAAGAATCTGCCTGTTTACAATTGACATGGTTAAATATTGAGGAGCTTGTTCAACTGGTTGCTGAGCAAACTGGAGAATTTACTGTTGGCGCTGGGGAGACTAATTCCTCACTTGACAACTGGCTGACTTAGCCATACATTTCTAAGTCCGAAATACAGTAATGATTTAAAGCAGGGAAAAACCATCAATTAGTCATTTTCAAACTCCCTCGAGGTATTGAAAGTATGGAAACTATTATTTGCAGTGGGGAGAAGTAACTTAAGTCTTAGAGCAGAATATGTTGATGATGGCATGAAACTTTAACAAATACAAGATTCTTTGGTCTTCCTACTAAATTTATTGTCAATATGGGTGAAATCTGAGGAGGGAATATGAGTAATGAACCACAGATCAGAAAAATCCCTATAGATACTCTTCTATTCATTAGAACACACATTCTCTGTTGAAAATGTACATATTGGAGCTGATTCTTTTTACTGGACCTCTTCTTCATATCCTCCATCTCCCCATAGTGCCAGACTGCAGCTCTTTGTCTCATTGCAGACTCCCAATTTTAATGCAGTACCAGCTTGCCAATCTAGTTTTTTTCAAAACTCTCTGAACCTTAATTTATTCCAGATCTCCCTTTAAATAAGAAGCATGAGAAGAGTAACTTAAACAACGGGTCCGGTCCCAGGAGTTCTTGAACACCTCCAAATCCATGATAGCTTCGGTGAAAAGTGTAAGGTCTCAGCGCACCTTTTCCAAGACCTGACTTCTGATTATTCCTAAAAATGTTATGCTGACTCTAGACCAGTGATCTTAAGTCTTCTCAACTTCTTTGCCGTAAATACACTCCACTTTATTTTATTGAAGTTTTCTGCATTTTAACTGTCACACATCTATATGAATTGACTAATTTGATCAAGATTTGCGTAAGTAACATTTCTCTACATAGATTGCTGCTTCCTGGAGCCCCGAACAAAGTTACAGATCAGAGCTGATCCCTTAAAAATGTAGGTTCCTAGCTCTTCATGCAGAAAAGCATGTGCTTAAATTAAGCCACACTGCCCAAATCGGAAGAGCTTGCCCTGCTGCTCAGCCCTGCAGACCTGTGTCCACTCAAGCATGGCTTGCCTCCTTGCCTCCTTGCCTCCTTGCCTCCTTGCCTCCTCGCCTCCTCGCCTCCTCGCCTCCTCATATTCCGCTTTCTTTTAGATCCAGAGACACATATTTAAATTCTCTGGAAGGAGGAGCACAGCTATTGCCTAGTATTCTAGACATTTCTCTGAGCAAGAAAAGTTGTGCAGTGATCCAACAACTTTTTATGCATTCTACTGAGTACTTTTTTAATCTGTAGTTCAAAAACTACCCTAAAAGGAGAATTCCCAAGTCAGAGGTTTGCTTGCAGTATCTAGTGGGAACAAATGTTGGAGAAAGATTGAATTAAACTGTATTTTGCTTGAAAGGTTAAGACAAATTGCAAAATCATCCAAGATAAGTAAAAGTCAGTCTATTGGTGTCTACTCACTGAATTACATAGATTTGGGGTTTCAATGGGGGAAAAGAGTCATATCTGACTTGTCTTAAAAACAATTTAACATGTTAAACAAAAATATTATCCTAAAGCACCTGCTCTCACAAAAGTCTTCCAAGTGCTTTATGAGCTACAGGTCAAAGAATATTCTGAAACCCCAGTGTATAATGGGAGAAATTTCTGACAGGAGTATCGTGGCACAGGTGCTCCTTACATATTCGAAGTCAAAGGTTTTTAGAAAATATTCCATAGTTTCTTGGGGTTTTTAATCTCTGCAACAAAGATATAGTTTCTAAGCCTTGTTATTATTACTATTATTATTATTATTATTAGTTGAGGCTACAGAGGGAACCTAATGACTAGAAGGAAATCGGAGACAACAAAGTTTAGGACTATATTTTTCTTGTAACTTTTATTAATATTCTCTATAGTATTCTCTTTCATACGAAAAGAAAAATCACCTGAAACTTCTTTATAAATGTAAGTCTGGCCTTCACTGTTAAAACAATGCTATGCTGAGGCCATGTTCAAAGACAGTGAGACAATGGCAGCAGCAAAGCTTTGATTGTGTTTCTCATTTGTCTTAATAGGATGACGGCTTTAAAGAGCAGAGCCTACCTCTTTTTACATTGAACTCAATGGTAAATCTTTCAATGGGACATGCCCTAAGCCCAGTGAACTGAAGATGCCTATTGTGTTCAAATAATTGTTATGAAATGATAAAATAATTTCTATTGTTCCCTTGTCTTTTTCTACTGGATTCAAAGATTTTGCTTTTATTTGTTGTAGCTGTGATCTATCAGAAACACAGTGTGAGAAGAATGTTTCTCTCTGTAGAGCTGGGCCGCTTTGAAGGGAAGGAGGGAAGCTGAGCTGAGAAGGTGAAGTGATGAGCCTGAGGCATTTCACCAGTATGAACAGGCTGCATTACAGCCATCTGCTCGATATGATAAAACCAGAGCATGGCCATATTCTACCTCGGCTGACCACAGCCATAACCAGTTCTGCCGGGCTGCTTTTCAGGCCTGAGAGCAGCAGTTCTGTAAGTCTGGGTCATGGCTGACACTAGCGATCCTCGGGTGATCTTGGGGCTTCGCTCGAAAAGAATAATGTCAGAACCACACTTATTTAACTTCAAGCCTGGATGCCAGGCAGAAACAAAAAACCCACCAGGTACTGACAGAACATTTTTCTGAGGTAAATATCAATAGGTGAAGCTAAATAAAGCCATCTTTTGATTTTTTTTAAACTTTAGTCATTGTTTTTGGAGTGAGACAGCACAAACAGAAAATGCAAATCACTACATTATTGGGAGAAATCACACCATAAAGACAGAACTCCAGATGTCTCACTCTAGAAGATGAAGAACATAATGCTGATAATTTCCATATCAGAAGGATACAGCCACACTTTACTTTTACCCTTCTCTTGCAATATTTTTTTTCACTTTCCAAGGCTAAATTGAGACCTGAGCTGTTTACTCTTTTAATAACTACTTCAGAACACTACATCTTTTCATTATAATACCAGGCAAAGCCCTAAAGTTCATACCCACTTTATTACACATCACCTCATTGACAACAGAGTTTGTAACTTTTCTCCTCAAAAGTTCTATTCCAAATCCCAATTTCCTTGCATGACACTTCTATTAGACCAATAAACAAGACCAGATGTGGAAGCTCTGAACATTTATCTGCATTTGTCCACATTCAGAGCAGCTGGACATGGACTGTTCTTGACCCAGAAGCCCAATAGCTATGTTAATCCCACACTGTGCTAACCAAACCTACCTTCCTGAGATTCAAGAGAAGAGTATTAAAATGAGGGGAAGTGAGTGGTTAGGAAGAGCAGGAGAAAGAAAAATACTGTTTGAGTACGTGAGTAAAAAGTCGTGTTGGAATGCTGATGTAATGAAGAGGCAAGGCTGCTTATATTGAAAGGTAGAGATAAAAAACATAGGTACAGCCCAGCTTTGTTATGAATGTGATAACAGGGTGAGCAACAAGGTTAAATGGAAACACAGATCAAAAATTACCCCAAATCCCTCACACTGCCAAAAGCTGTATACTGCTTTGTAAGACACCTGTATGTTGTGTTTCCCAGCCAGCTATAATGTCAAGAGAATAGTCTTAGATTCATGTATGCAGAATTTCTCTCCAAGGTGTGATCTTAGCACTGACCTTTGGAACAGATCTGGAGTCATACCATAATCTTAAGAAAAAAAGATACTGCTGAGTGGATAGAACTGAAATCTGCAATCTAGGCACCTCTCATCAGAAGTTCAGACAGGTCTGGAAAAGTGGCAGAAGGCTGTGAAGTCTAACCAAATGTCTTCAGAATTACTCACAAAATGTATATACCAAATCTTTCCTACAAAAAAAAAAAACCAAAAAAACCCAAACACCACCACCACAAAAAAAACCAACTGACCAACCAACCAACCAAACAAAAAAAAAACCCAACAGAAAAAAAAAACACCTGGCAGACAAGTACTTTCCTAATTTGGGCTGTTTTGAAAGCTCTGTAATGTCTATTTTTTTTTTGTTTTAAATCATCAGTTATTCCTTTTCACATCAATCCTTTGGGTTCTATTCAAGAACACAGGAGATCAAACGCTTCACATTTGTCTAAATGAGGTAATGGTGTGCCAGATAGCCACAGAAATAGGGCAATGGTTGTCTTTCTGTGCCGTGATGTGGCTGACCCAGAATGCAAGACGAAGAGTGCTGTTAAATGACCGATCACAATCTCTTCAAACAAATTGCTTGGAAGCAGCCTGTCTACTAACACAAGAATAGCAAAAGAAATGTTAAAAATTATCTCATGGATTAAGCGTGATCTGAAATCTTCAAAAGGAAAGATTCCTGTGAGTCTGAATGGAATTTGAACTTGGTTTAAAATCAATTACTCATTAATATAGGCAAGAATGTCAGAAAGTAAAGCACCTTGTATGAATAGGAACACACTGAAATGAATTAAAACTAGAGCAGGATATATGATGAAGTATGATTGATACTGAACTCAAAAAATTTACTTTTGATATAGAGTGGGATTTTGAGAAAAGTTCAAACAGTATAATTGTGTATGTTCAATGGAGGAAGAGAATAATATCTTATTAGATACAATATAAGTTGTGGAAAAAAAGCCACACATAATTTTCAAAGAAAATTATTATTAAGAAAACTGTCAAAATGACTTTATGGTAACACCACCTAAGGGGCAGCTGTCACTGCCAGACCAGCAGTAACCCACTTCCTTTGTGTATGCCACTGTAGTAATACAATGGTTTCTACAGAAATGCACTTGCCACGGGAATTAATATCTAGTCATTTACTATAGAATTTCCCTGTTAAGTTAAAGAGCAGTGACATAACATTTTTGTGATACCTATTCCCACATTCCCTGAAAAGTACCTCAGCAAATTTTTGCATACCTGTTTAGAGATTGCTTTTCATAAGTTTGTGTGTCAAACTGGACATCACACAAGGTAATCAACATACCATCAATTAATATTTATTAAAGGTTTCGTGGTTTTGGTTTGTCTTTTTAATCTATATTTCACATAATTTTATGCGTTTTGGTATAAAAAAGAAGTCTGAAAGACAATCCTCTCCGAATTGCATAATAATTCCAGCACAGTGTCTTTACTCTGTGATGTCTTGCCCAGTCTTCACATTTGTGGCTTGTTGGACTAACAAACTCATGCGCCATGCTTGTGTACAGCAAGACTCATTCACCTTGCTAGTGGCCAGAGGTGTGCATGATATGTTATTATTCAAAATGTCACTCACTGTTGTAAACTACTGTTTCTGTATTTCACAGAGCTGGACAGGTAGAACTGCTTTCGTTGAAAAAATTTTTTACAATTCCTCCCTTGTATACGTGTTTCCTCAATACAACCCTGTTGCTTTCCAAAGAGCCACCTTTATTTGCAGTAGTGCGAACTCCAAGATACAACATTTCTATCCACACTAGCAAGCTACAAAGTCAGGCCTATTGCCTGAACACAAAAAAACTTCTATTCAAACTTCCATTCAAACTTCACGCAATCTATAACATACTGAAACTCAGATTAACCCTTGACATAATGAGTCTTGAGAAGAATTCCAAAGACTTGAAGCTTCTCACTGGAAGGTATTTAATTAAAACCCTAAAGGGTTCAATGTATCAAAAGCCTGTTGGGCAGTGATAATAAAAAAAGGTAAATTACCTTTCTGTCTCACTTGACTCATGAACCACTTTCTCTATAGTGAAGATTATTTGTAGTAATGATATACAACAGATTGGCTTGCTGTCATCACATATAATTTTTATTATTAAAGATGAAAAGTATATGTGTGCTATATAGATGCAGAAACATTACAATTGGTGACTGTTGCATATACCTTGGAAGGTTTAAGTTGAATTGAAAGGAGGAAAAGCTGAATGAGTTCAGCAAGTCACTGTCAAATCCCACACCTTTAGTTTCAACAGTATAAATACAAGAGATCACTCTTTACAGAGGCAAGACACTGGGAAAACAATGGTATTACCTCTCTAAATACCTCATTATGTGGTCAGTAGTAAATAAACATTCATAACCTTCTGGTATGCAGGGCACAAAAATGATGTGAAGATTATGATAGTCTCCATTTGAACATGTTTGCTTCTACTTGGGTTTACTCAAAAAACTTAGCTTGAATTATAGGAAAGAGCAGTCCAATGTTTATGAGAAAAAGTTCAATCATTATGTGGTGCTTAAAATAAGAACCATTTGTTAGAGTGTCAGTGCTACTCATGGTATCGGATCAGCACTTTTCTGGATGTGGTTACCTTGTATGTTTTTATAATTGCCTTGTTTGCTGAATACAGGTTATTGACTATTTGTCATCTGTTTTCTACTTTTTAACACCCCAAATTAGACAGCCCAATTCCTAGGGAGCATTATTAAGGAAACTCTCCAGGACCTGAATTACTTAAGGACTGATAACTTACAGAAACTGTTGACGTGTTTTATGAACACATCAGGAGTGTATATAAGTACATGTTAGTGTTTTCGTTTAAACATGGTAGCAACATTTGATTAAAAATCAATATTATGAAAACTTCTGTGGTCTACAAATAGTTTTTCAAAGTAGTTGTATTTTAAACTGAATTTACCTACACACAGACTTCCGTTCCAAGCAAAAGAAATCTAACTGTAGCAGGCAAACTGAATGCTTGTCAAGGCAAAATCTCTGTGCTAAGTAGAAAGAAGAGGAAGGAAAGAGGTTTCTGAAAGATATCCCAAGCTCAGCCTGGGCAGTTTTATGTCATTGGGCATCCCACAGAGAGAAATTGTCACATACACAGGGCAATAAAGTTCCATGTCTCATGTAGAAACAGCCCTAGGAAGCTGCTTGGGGTAGTAGTAGTTAACAAACAAATGAAAATACAAAAAATTAGAGGAACCAAGTTACTGATAGCAGAATGCGAAAGGAAGATTATCCTTGAATACAAAATAAGCCAAAGGTGAAATATAGATGGCATTACAAATGAACAAGAGAAAAATGAGAATATGAGAGAATTGTTTTCCCTCGGTCATGAAAATCTGGACTTTGGAGCAAAACTCTAAGATTCCCTGTAACTTCAAAGACTTCATTTCATTTACAGAGAAGTTTTCCCAAAATTATGTTGGGCGAGTACAAGGAAATTCTAAACCTAGATAATCATGTGAAGGAGAAAAAGAGCTGTAACAGTGACTTTCAGCACTCATTTTGAAAAAGGCCAACAAAGGCACAGATCTGCAGGACTTCCTGCATAAAATGCAAGGCTTTAAGCTAGCCTTGTGAGCAAACACCTTTTGTTGTCTGTGCCACCAACAAAAGCCAAAATATGAGATGTAAAAACTGTTCTTAGAAGCCAACACAAATGCCACTCAAAGGATATCCAGCCCAGCCTTTGCTTTCTGAACCCAAAGTTAATAGATGAAAAAGGAGCACAGGATCAGAACACACCATGATTTTCATTCATACTGCTTGCATTGCAGTTCATGAAAATATGAATATAGAATCATAGCATACGAATCCCTGACTCAGCTTTTTGCTACCTTTGGCCGGTGGCATCACAGGGCAGTGCATGGAGTCAGACTGGTGTGGGAAGACACAGCAAGGGCATGTGTATGTTATCACAGCCTCCTCAACAAACTGTGGTTGTTAAGCAGTCCTTCCCCAGTTAAATTAGTCTCTTTTGAAGACTTACGTCTGGTTTTCAAATATAGATGTAATAAAAAAAACAGTAGACAGATTTCCAGGTAGCCTGTTAAGGGCTTGGGCTGGGAGAAATAAATGGGGAAGGCACTGGGACCTGTAGTGTTCAGGGAAAGAATGGAATCAGGCAAGGGTATGATGCCATATGTCATCGATTATCACACTGATTAAAAGCGAGTTTCTTGCTTGACCCCCCTCAACAAGCTACTAACCACAGCTATTTCATAGGGTCTGTCTTTGCCCTGCTATTTCATCCACACAAAGACAACTGTTGTGGTTCAGACAGTTTACATTTGGCGTGTTTGAAGAGAAAGAGAGAAAATGTCCCACTGCTCCCTATGAGATGCTGCTGGTGCACAGATAGTGCTCCTGATTTGAACTATCAGGATGCAAAAGCTTTGTTGCCTCACTTGGCGAGTGTCTCTGCTGCTGGAATGCTGTGGGATCGGAGGGCTTTCACCACTGGGGTACAATGCAGTGCCCGACAGGTAAGAGCTCCGCACATGCCACAGGCGTGCAGCTAAGCACGTTAGCTCTCTGCAAGAAAGATCACAGCCGTGTTGCTCTGTAAGCTTCAGAGCACTTACTGTAGACACAAAGCAAAGCTTGAAGGAAAAAAATCCAAAAGCAAGCAGAATAACATAAACAATTGCTTTTAAATCCTGTGGTAGGCATCATTTTGGCATATTTTCAATGTTTATTACACACTTAAAAAATATGTTACTGCCACAGAACTGTGTTATCATGAAGTTACATATCAACAGAAATTGTGAATAATAGCTGTGCATTTGTGGGGGCTTTTGGAATTTGAAACTGACTCTCACTATTTGTTTATGTGCCTTCTGAGGCATTTTAATGCCTTTGAAAATCTGGTCTTGGTCTTAAAATCCATTTAGTGTCTAGTCAAGGGCATAGACTCTAAAACTGAAAATTAGTGATCATAATGAGTTTCTGCTTTTGTCACAGACTACAGCTCAGTGATTCAGGCAGAGTGCTGTGGTGTTTGAAAGGCAAAGCGTGTAAGCAGGGGACCTAGAGCATTTCCTTCCAGCATTTCAGGAAGTGAAAGTACAGGATTTCCGTAACTGCAGCATGTAGCAAATGACAGTGGAGAAGAGAAAGTGGACAGTTCTCAGACACCAAACATGACTCCATACCCCCAGCACACAGCAGAGCAAGCCAGCTCCTGCTCAGCTTTCTAGAAGGTATAACAACACAGATCCTGAGAGGAGGAAGGCCATGTCTGGTTTCTCATGTACCCCTTTTTCAGTATGTCCATGCCTGGTTTGAGCATCAGTCGTATCATACACGAGGTAATCAGTGTCAAGGAATGTTAAATCAGTCTCAGATTATATGTCAAGTGATTGAAAATGAATTTGTATTCCATGTTACAAGTAAAAAATATTTTCTTCTGGAGCAGTGGGGAAGATACTCCTTAATATAAAGCACAAAATTCAGTTTGGGATGTTAACAGTAAAAGAATATTAAAATTGTGGAAGTCCGGAAAATAGATTTAGGAATATAGAAGAATTTGCATATGAAGATTGCAAGAGCTAGGATGATTTAGTGGTGAAAAAGAAACACTAGAAGGCATTTAATTAAAGCATTTAAGATTATGAAGGGTAGAGTCAAAAACTAGCCAGTCCATCTTTTTAACCGTGTCTCAGAACACCAGAACAACAGCAGGGTCACTTGAAGTTAATGACAGGTAAATGTAAAACAAAAGAGAGAGAATAATACTTCACACAGCATGTAATCAGCCTGTGGGATTTCTGTCATGGAGGGTCGCTGAGTCAAATACTTCAGCTGAATTTTAAAAAGGGGAAGGTAATTTTATGACCAAGATGATAATTTTATGAACAATGGTATTTATGTTTGCTGAAATAGGGAACATTAAAATTCACATGGTCAGGCATAAGACCATTACCAGGAAGGAATTCATTGTACCTCCCTCACTATCCACTCTAGACTTGTCTCTCATGGCACAGCTGTTAAAGGATATTTTCTCATGCAATCACTATTGTTTGACACTTAAGTTAAATGTCATCCCTAGAGAGGGAGATTATCCACTCTAGTGCAGAGACTCAAAAACTGGACTTGTGAGTGCATCATGAACCAGATATTAAGGGTTACAATTCTCTGTAGCTTTGAGGATACCTTGGACCAGATGTTGCTCAGGTTCACATCAGTTGAGAAAGTCTACCACTGAAATCTGTGTGGTGTAAAGAAAATTCCATGTAGAGTCACTGTAGGAGATAGACTACTTCGAAAACTGAATACTTCAATTGAGCTAGAGGTGATTGCACATTGCTTACTTAGAGTACAAGAAACAGTAATTTCCTCTGGTACAAGAAATAAAGAGTGAATGTTATGAATCATATGATGATAGTGGTCTGAATACACCACCATAATGCATACTTCTGTGAACAATAATTTGCATTTGATCTTTCTGTCTGTTGTCTTATGATCACATCAAGCTTCTTAAAATTTACTTTTCACTGCTTAGTGCAACAAAACTGTTTGAGAGTTGAGATCATTGATAAAGAAGTGGGGATAGCTCATTTTAGTCACCTAAATTTGGTTTATCAAAGCTATTTTAAAAATAAACTTTCTTCACTATATCTTCCATACAGGAAAGGCCTCATATTTGTGTATTTTTGAGACAGTCCTGTGAATAATTTCAAAACAGAGTTTTCAGTGTGAACTGTTTATTGTCAAAAAGCTATTCCTCAGAAATCCAAAGGGCATCCTAATGGTTTATTTAAAGTTCATAGGTGAACTACTTAGACTGAAGGCTGCTAATGTTTAGATGTAGTTTTGAGGAAACTTGCACAAAATCTAATGACAATTATGTTCAGGAACATAACTGCAAGCTGGTCTGTAATGTTACTTACAGATATGATAGGAAATAATTGGTTCCACAGTACAAACCTTCCAATATGTTTCATTAGCAGCTTTATTATAGAAACAAAATTAATTCCCATAAATAAATGTCCATTAATTTTGAATTAATGTTGCAAATATATAGCAATTATGGAAAAGAAGGTGAAGGGGAAACCTTATTAAAATAGCGTAAAACATAAATAATTAAAAAATATTAATATCTTTAAATTCTCAGCTTTATAACATGGATCTGGATCCCAAGATAATAGCATTATTAATTTAATGTTTAATTGATAATAAATAAAATAATGGTGATTATTAACATGCATCTAAAAATCTGTTTCCCTACACAAAGAGTTTAGATTGTGCTTATAATCCCCGTCACGAAAAAAAAGTTATAAAAATAAAATATAGTAATTAATCCAGAATATAAGTCAATAACTATGAATTGCAGAGCTTTGCTTTTTCTTTCAGTACTTTCAGCCCACAGAATATGTTTATGAACAAGGTTGCAAATTCTGGGTTACCACTGAGCAATGTGATTACAAGCCAGGGCTGCTGCAGTCAATGGCTTTTCAGTGTGATTTGAATCACAGAGCAACTTGTCCCCAGCTGAATTTAAAATCCTAATCATAGTACTGACACTGGAAACCTGTGTCTAACAGTTACACCACTCCCCCAATCAGGAAAAAGAAACGTAGTATGTAATTATATTTCCAACAAACAGAGCTCAAAAATGAGCTACAGATCAAGACTTCTTCATAATGTATTGTCAGTAAAGCAATAAGAGCAAATGCATTTGAGAAAATCACAGTTTAATCCCAAACAATTCAGAGACAAAACTCATTCAGTGAGCAATTTGTTAAGATACATTCAGTTCTGGTTTATGCTTACATGAAGCTTTTAATATACATGAAAAACCTATCATTTTTACTGTTTCCTCTTTTTTTTTTTTTCCCAAGCAAGTTAATTTCCTTTATTTCCACTAGAACTGTTGTTACACCTTCAGCCATATTCTGCATTTTACCATGTACAGATTCTACCTGTAGGGAAAAAAAGTTTCCATTTTAAGGTAAACATCATTGCCCACCCACAGATAGTGATGTTTGTGTAGGAAAGTTCCTTTTTTAAATGGAATGACCTTGCAATGATGACTGAAAATGTATAAAATAAGTTTTTCATCTCTGAGGGCCTGATTCTATTAAAGTAAGTGCAAGTGATTCCATTGACCTCTGTGAACTTTGGAAATTGTCCTAAATTGAGAAGGGTTTAATGTGTGTGAGTGTGAATAGATGAAACAAGCTGTGATACAATTGGGGTGGAGAAAGTACCTTTTGATGATCAGAGAAGTTCACTGAACAGCAGTAAGAGTTCTAGAATGAGTTAGACAAACATCTCCCAAGAATGACATAGGTGTGACTTACTCTGCTTTGAGAGTGATGTTAATGCCCCAGCATGATCTAGGAACCGAAAGACTTCAAAGGACCATTAAAGTACAAGCCGAAGTATTTCAAAGAATTGCTTTTAAAATACTGAAACTATTAATCAAATAATATAGTGAATTATTTTAAAAGAGTCTAGTGTAAACATTTTATTAACAGGTATACATAGAGCACAATTTTATAAACATAAATACATTTAAAAAAAAAAACTAGTGACATTTACAAACTTGGCAGCATTTCTTAACCTGCTAGGAAAGATAATTTGGAGGCAGTATGTTAGAACTAAATTTTGCCCAGGTCTCAATTGTTGCATTTAAAGGCAGCACAGATCTCCTCACCCCTGCAGGTAAGAATCTCAAAATGAACACAGGTTCAAAGCAAGGCGAATGTCAATCTGAAGGAAAGCCTTCTTATCGTTATCTAATTATGGCAAGTGGATGCACTTCATTTGTCATCCTGTCTTTGGGCAGATTAGGTCTAACCTTTAGCCTGAGTTTTACATCGTGTGGTTACCTAAACCAGTCTGCTCTTGGTCTGTGGTCAGTTCTAGCTGTGGAGGTGAAAAGTTAATTATTTCTGTAGTCTCTTGTCCACGACCATTTCCTTTAATTCATCTTGTTTTGACCTTTCTTTTTGGCCTTAGCATAAAAGTTGAAGTTATACAGCATCTTAAGACCTACTGAAGATCTACAGCAGTTTCTTCCCACATTCCCTCAATAATTCTCTACATATCTTTCCTGATTTTAAGGTTAAGAGCAGACTTCTCCTGACTTATACACACCTGAAGTAACAGCCTTTTGGTCTGTGACTGGGGTCCCAGAATGATGCTGAATGATGTCTCGCCTCCCATCCAGTTTTATTTCTATGATTGAATAAAGCATATTACAGATAAAATTAATCTGATCCAGGAAATTAAAATGCAGGAAATTATGAAATCCAAATTTCTGTTTTACTCATTAGATCTGCCTTCTGGTGACACTTCTGAAAATTAGAGAGCAGGCACTGAGAATACATGAAGGGTTGAAGTCAGTAGGAATCAGGCCCCAATCACGTTAGCTGCTGGAAAAATGCCAGCCTGCAGCCTGCTTTTGAGTGTGTGCTAGTCTAGGATCATTCAATTTGAAAGATACTGACCATCACAAAGGGATTTAGGACCATTCCAGTGTTCAGTGGCAGGTAATCCCACAGACTCAGTGTGATTGTCATTCTGCCATTAATCCAAGCATAAATGTTTGAAGGATCTGACCATTAGACAGTAGAGTGAATAGGTGCTGTGGATTCCCTAAACCATTCTGAAAATCTGTCCCTGACTTGCCTAGCCAGCACCAGTAGAGACATCATCAGCTATGCATCTTTCTTGTGTTTAGCACCATTTTTTTAAAAAAAAAAAGTTTATTATTTTCTTGCCAAAAGCAAGGTAAATGAAGTAAATATAAATATCATCCAGTTTCTTTCAATACCTTTGTCCTTATCTGAACATTTATCATAAAAGTTTAAGATACCTTTGTAGGGACTCAGCAACTCTCTCCCTTCACAGTTCATATACTGCTAACANCAGTTCATATAACGCTAACACTTTTCTTATCTTCCTTTAAATAAAAAAAAAAAAAAAACCTTCTGTCTCAGGTAATGTGAGGTTGTTTTGTATTTCTTTTCCTTGACTCTTCATTTCTATAGTTCATTTTTTAATAAAAGTACTAGGTATCATTCTCTCAAATAGCCTCCTTTCAGAAAGTGTATAGAATGTTAATGTCTCTTAAATTCAAGCCAGACTTTGAAATTTTAATTCTTCTATTCTTTATCCCATAAATTATTTTAACTGGTGTTCTATTGAGTACTATTGCTCTCTTGAAGAGAGCAATGCTCTCTTTTCAAGCAATAGTTCTGCCAAAACTGCCAATGCCTATCTGGTAAGAAGTTCACCAGAGGCAAGCCAAATAATTTGGATGTGACATCCTAGAGCTGTGTAAGGAGAACATGTTGCTGCTCGCACTTCTGTCTATTATCCTGTGGCAATGGAGTTCCCTCCACTCTCTCTCTTAATCCTTGTTAAGATCTCTTACTTAATCCTTAGTATAATGTAAAATAAAAATNGCTATGCTTTTTTTTTTTGTTTAGCACCATTTAAAAAAAAAAAAAAAGTTTATTATTTTCTTGCCAAAAGCAACGTAAATGAAGTAAATATAAATATCATCCAGTTTCTTTCAATACCTTTGTCCTTATCTGAACATTTATCATAAAAGTTTAAGATACCTTTGTAGGGACTCAGCAACTCTCTCCCTTCACAGTTCATATACTGCTAACACTTTACTTATCTACCTTTAAATAAAAAAAAAAAAAAAACCTTCTGTCTCAGGTAATGGGAGGTTGTTTTGTATTTCTTTTCCTTGACTCTTCATTTCTATAGTTCATTTTTTAATAAAAGTACTAGGTATCATTCTCTCAAATAGCCTCCTTTCAGAAAGTGTATAGAATGTTAATGTCTCTTAAATTCAAGCCAGACTTTGAAATTTTAATTCTTCTATTCTTTATCCCATAAATTATTTTAACTGGTGTTCTATTGAGTACTATTGCTCTCTTGAAGAGAGCAATGCTCTCTTTTCAAGCAATAGTTCTGCCAAAACTGCCAATGCCTATCTGGTAAGAAGTTCACCAGAGGCAAGCCAAATAATTTGGATGTGACATCCTAGAGCTGTGTAAGGAGAACATGTTGCTGCTCGCACTTCTGTCTATTATCCTGTGGCAATGGAGTTCCCTCCACTCTCTCTCTTAATCCTTGTTAAGATCTCTTACTTAATCCTTAGTATAATGTAAAATAAAAATTGTTTAAAAACAAATCAGTAAAACATTGTTAGTTCTGTGTTAGATTGTTTTGTGGCATATATACATATATATATATAAAAATAATAAAAAATCATAAATAATCTTAAAAAATCAAGGAGAGTCTTCCCATAAAAAAACCCAGGAGCCTAAGGAAGAACTGTCAATCCTGCTGATTATTCAGCCCAGCCCCAAAGCAGCTAATCACAGTATCAAGCCACACTGATGCATGATGTTCACACACTGAGGTGAATATGATGGCTATATAGAATAGTAGGTTCCTCTGTTGGATCTGCATTCCTGTGGGGATGTTAACATTTGGAATTGCATTGAAAGTCGTTCTGTAGCTCTCAAGGGCATACGTCTGAACTTGTATGGAAGATCTCATCCTTGCATTTTTCCAATGATAAATGAGCACAGTGTAATGAAAATCACAATATTTTTTATTGGCAGCCACTATACTGGCAAAATTTTATGCTGCAAGTTCTTCCCATGAGGTGGCATGCATTCCACCCTCATTTGAATGTGGTCAGATTGTTATGAGAGGTTAAAACTCTCTTTTTTAATGGAAATGTTTTTTACTGTGTTTACTTTAATTAAGAGCCAAAGCTGAATGGCTCCTTGACAATGCCTTGAACTCTCTCTTTTTTTGTAGTGAAGATGATAGTTAAAGTTATCTGCTCTGCACTTTAGATGAATAGACAAGAGAAAATGATAATGTGCTAACTGCTGACATCACTTACTACTTCAGTTCCAGGTTTCGTTAACCTTTGTGTGCCAGCAGTCCAGAGAACACACTGGTAGGAAATTGAATCTCAGACAGCTTGGTTTTTTCCTTCCTTTTCTTTTTCTTTTGTTCTAAATAACAAAATTAATACTTCACATTATTATTAATGCAGTCAATGGCAACATATTTTGACTTTACACAAAAAAATTATGGCTAAGAACTGTAGTGGTGTTCATTCATTGCCAGTAAGAGTATTAAACCTAGTGCATGGCTGGATTTTATAGTTTTTTTTTTTTTTTAATGGCATGTTATAGCCCATTCCCTGAAGAGTTCTACTGAGTCAATGAAGTTACTCATAAATATTACACATCACTAAGAACAGAAAAAATTAACTAATAAAATAAAGGTACCAATCAAGGTGCAAAAAAGAAAGACAAGAGACAGATCCTTAGGAGGGTATCTGTGAAATATTTGCCTTTTTTCTTCACCAAAATTCTATATAGGAACATGCTGACCTTTGCATCCAACTCCACAAAGGACCAGATTTTCACAAACTTAAAGAATCAGCTGAGTATGAATTCCAAGTACCTTGAATGAGTGATCAAAATGATGGAGAATCAAGACATCCGTAAATAAACAAGAAACACACATTAAGTCAGTACTACATCCAAGTGCTATATCATTGTCACTATTCATGTTCTGCTAAATGCAATGTATTCAACTGTCCTCAGAAAAATATTGATTACTAGGATGCTCAGAGCTGGAAAGATATTTGACTATTCATCTTGCCTCTTTATCATATTTTCAGTTAGACTTTACAGCAGCATCTCTGAAACCAAAATGCTACAAGATGCCGAAGATGCACAGGAGAATCTGTGAATCTTGTAATTAGAATTGGGCAGAGCAGATAGGATCTACCTAACCAAGTCTACCTATCTATAATTCCTGTGGTAAGTCTCATATAAAATAGTTTAAGCATTGACTGAAAGTACATGGACATCGAAGAAAGTTACTCCTGTCAGTAAGAAGCAGACTTATGCATATGTTGTACCTGGACATTTAAGTACTGGACATTTATTTAATAGTACTTGGCTGAACTTCCAATTTTTGATCCCAAGATCAGACCTGAAACAACTTGAGAGCACCTGAGTGCTGCTACAGCAGGCCAGATCATAAGAAATGCGGTGGGCCAACATTCATGTCTCAGGAAAGCTGTTGTAAACAAAGCTGGTTTCTTGTTTGTGTGCTACTCAGAATAAGCAGCAATGGCAAAGGAAATCTCCTGTTTGTCACAGGAGACCCTTAGACCAGGAAGACGGTAGAACAGGGTAGAGATACCAGCTGAGAGTTTCTTTGGTTTTTAATCGGTGAACAGAGGACACCCATTTCCAATTCAGTGCCTTTCACAGGCACTAATCACATTAAAATAATGTGGAGCAATGCTTTCTGTTGAAATTGTATCATTCAATATATCAGAGGAATACATTCTCTTTTCAGGATTTTAGTTTATATCCTGGCAGCAGAGCAAATGCGATTTCTTTGACTGATGGCTTGTTGCATTTGTGTGCATATTTAATCAACAATAGACTCAACATATAAACAGTCTATATCTCTATGGAGTCACAGTCAGCCATACTCTGCTGGCAACTAAGCCAGGGTAATTCAAGAATAAATGCCACTGAAATCAGTGGAGTTTCTCTAGATTTACAGTGGGGTAGCAAGGAGCAAAATCTGTTCCCCTTTCTTTAGCTGCTGAAATACAGCCAAAGTGTACACCGATAATGACCCCAAATTAAAATCCCTGAACTTTAAGTACATTTGAATTTCCTACATCTGCATTTTGACTTTGAATAATTTAAAAAGAGGAAAGAACTGAATTATAGTTTAAGTTAAAGCTTCAGAATGGTTCTAATAATCTAATTAATTGGAGGGCAGAGGGAGATTATGATTTGAGTATCCATAGTGCAGACAGCACAGGCCCCAGTGGCTCTATCTTCTCTTTTGGGGGAAACAGATCCCAATGACTCCCTCCTTCTCCTCAAGGACAAACAAAGTCCAGGAGTTGAAAAGTCCACTCCCTTCATCCTTGCAAGGAGGACTGATAGAGTGAGGATGGCAACTAACAGCTATAGACAGGATGTAGCAGTGACTTCACTTCCCCTCCACCTGGGAGGTACTGTTTTTGTCCACAAAAAGGCTGAAGGCTGGCTCTGAAATGGAACAACTTGGGCCCTTCATTTATTGATTTTAAAAGTAAACTCGAGCTGGGTTTTGTAGGATTTTCCTATGAAACTCAAAGTGCACTGAGCATTTCATACTTCTGCAGCTGTACATGTTTTCTTAGCTCCACTGAGGGCTTATTCAATAAATGACTTTTATTCATTCCCAAGATTCCCACTTAGCTATTCAATAAGGGCTTTAATGAAATGTTTTCATTGTAACAAATAAAAAAAAAAGAATGTAATGGGCACTGAGATATAAAATCCCATTTTCCATAATAAGGTCATTCAAATAAATCTAGCATGAAAGAAAGCAAGTACTCTGTGAAGTCCCAACAGGAACCTAAGTGGAGAGTTTGAATTTACAGAACTGGTCTACATTTCAGACCGAACTGCAAGGTCTTTCCTCACCCCACCCAAGCAGAGAACGTTAGGAACTGTTTACTACAGTGCCTACAGATTTGCCAGATCTTTTTTCTGGGTCTGGATACGGCAAGAGTTTCAGGTACAAATGTGTCATCTGAACACAAAAATGTGCTTTAATGAATGGACTGAGCAATTTAAGAAGTTGCAAAATTAACCCTCTACAGGGAGGTCTGAACATCTTTGAAATACTAGCTCAGCCATGACACAATTTTCTCTCTGGTAACCAGCCCTCCCTGCCTTTTTCTGACCCTATAACACCCTCTCCTTCAGAGCAGGAATGTATGGGTTTACATTCATGTGTGATAAATCATGTGGCAATGCTTACTTTTAGGACAGCAGGTTGCATATACTCTTAACAATTCTGTGGTATAGACCTCATTGGTACTGTTTTGAAAAGTCTTTGATGTAGACAGACACTGAGAAGACTGCACCAGAAAATATTTCTGAGTGTTCTGTTGTCTCTTTATCAGAATATGAACACAAGAAATTGTGCACAGGACTCAGACTTGACACCCTACAGTTGGATAAGGATGGAAAAAATAACTCTGTCCTGGCTTGAAAGGAGAGGGTGTACAACTAATTTTCCTATCACTACCCCAGCTGTGATTTATTTACATCTTTCTGGATCCAGGTTAGAACTTCATACAACATGCAAACTATGGGCCCTTATGTGGAAAGGTTTCCTACACTCCCCTTATACCTGATCAGAGTTTAAACAGCATCTGTCACTTTATCTTTGTTAGTTTCCTAAGTATGCCCTTGGTTTAAACTTCCTTGAATGGAAAATCTGTGCATGTCATACCTTTCCATGGACTGGATGAATTTATTGAGTTTCCCTAATACTTTCTTCTAATGCATCTTTAGCTTTCTAGGCTGGCACTACAAAATACTGCAGTGAATGCTGCAGGGATTGTGAGCTCTACATTCTGACCCCCTTCTGAATCTAGATTTTAACTCTTAACACTGGAGCTCTCTGAATAGATGCCTAGAGTATTGCTGTAGGGTACAGCATTATACCATGCTGATAAGCCTTTAATGTGCTTATAGCAGGTAACGATCACAAGCTATATGTCAAATACATCTTAACTAATGATTTCAAAGCAAGTCTGCCATGTGCTGCTGTCCAGCTACTTCATTTTTCAGAAGTGAAGGAGAGATCGAATATCTCATCACATCCTAACCTTCTAGTCCTTGTCATGACTGCTACACATTTATACTGGCTACACAAGTAGGAATTGACAACTTAAAGAAAAGTGAAATAGGTAAAACAATTCACAGTCCTACATTTTTCGTGGGGCACTGGCATTGTAGTGCCCATCTTTTCTGGTGAAGGTATCTGTCCTTGTTCCAGACTGTTGTTACAACTGACTAAGACAACTTCATCCTTCCCAGATCAGCTCATCATAACCACTGGAAAACTGCATTTCAATTCCTGCTTTGTGAGTAGTCTATGTTGCAGTTATTTCATCATCAATTATGTCTTGAATGCCCATAAACTGCAGGTTATGATGCTATGATTGTACCCCAAGAGCAGACAGATCTCTGTTGATCAAACACAGACCAGTGTTACTCCGCCCACACATGCAGGAGGAGGGGTCACACTAAACTGCAGGGACCATCCACTTATTGTGCTAAAAATCTTAGTGTTTTATTAAATGCTGCTTAGATAGATATTTTCCTACGACAAGTTCCATCTCTTTTTGTCCCCTCCATTTTATTAATTTATTGATTCTCTATTTGAGGAGACTAGCCAAAAGATTAGTCAGCATAGTCCATATTTCTCATATATTTAGGGTGACATTGGCAAAGCAAATAGAGAGAAATTTCTAAAAGTTTTGTAAAAAAGTCAGCAGGGAAAAGGTGGCATTGTTTAGGAAGATATATTATGCTCAGCTCACCTCCCTATTCAGAGAAAGAGAACTTCTCAGAATTTCTCAGAAGTACAAGACCAAGGGCCATTTCTCAGGTAGGTGAAACATTTCTTAATGTTAATGTCTATTTTCCTTATGTATAATGAATGCTATTAAATTCTTCTTTCTTCAGTATAACATAATCATCCTTCAATATTCTAGCAGGAAATCTCATTGACAAGTTCCCTGAAATTCTCTAATGCCTTTTTTAACAGATTTTTTATTTGCAGCAACAGAAATCCAGCACACTGAGCCACTCTGGCTTTCACTCAGTTAGGCCTTTGCCAGCATCATTCTTAGTGCACAGTGTGTGCCAGTTCTCTTCTACTCCCTGGCTGATATACTTTCTTGCCTGAATAGGCTTATCACCTGCAAAATATAATACCTCTGCCTTCTCTCCCTTCTTTATTAGCCCTAGTAAATAATAACATCTCAGTACCCCTGGGGACTTAATTTTTTAGCGTATATTTCTCTGTAGCAGTAAAGTTTGCACTGACATTTCTTCTCCATATGTCCAGGTAGGTTGTTTTCATTTAGTTTGGGAGGGTTTGTTTGTCTTTGTTTTGTGACTAAAAGGAACACAATACACAGATTATATCAGAATTGGCCGTGCTGTCAACAGTGTGGTCTCCTCATCTCCACCAGTTTATCCTTCTTTCACTGCCTTCCAGGAAAAGTTACAGTCTGATTACTCCTCCCCTCAAAATGTTTTAATTGATTGCCAAGAACTCTGTGCACGGTTTCTTCAAGGTTGGTTATTCCCTGGACTAACTAAAAATATTGCCAGCACTCATACCCTCTGACTCACCTCTGGATCCCAGCTGTTGTGATGGTTCTGGATTGTGATTATGCTTGGCATACTCCCAAATAATTTTATGAATTCCCTGTAACTTGCACTACTATGTGCAAAGAGCCCAGAAGATACTACTTCTGTAGCTCTGAAAGGATTTGAAAGCAGAGAAGAGATGTGCAAATCAAAAGGATGTGGTCTGAGACTAAGGAGTCCCAACTTCCACTGATCTAAGGGATTAAAGAGAGGAGGGTCTTGGAGTATCTCTGAAAGGAGGCAGATTACTACTGGAAACTGTTGTTCACTGGCACCCAAAACCTTTGTTGTGAGTGCCAACAGTTTGCACATGACTAGAGGTCCTATTGCAAAGGCCTAAATTCCATGTAAACACCTGCTGCTCCTTCTACAGCCTCTTGTTTGCTTGTGACTCTCTCAAAAGCATTCAGCTCTCTTCACTCCCCAGCACAGGGTCATACATGC
This sequence comes from Pachycephala philippinensis, assembly GCA_013397055.1. Taxonomy (NCBI): domain Eukaryota; kingdom Metazoa; phylum Chordata; class Aves; order Passeriformes; genus Pachycephala; species Pachycephala philippinensis. The sequence continues at coordinate 839,290 of VWZT01013390.1, forward strand.
AATACAGCCAAATATTTACATGCCATTCTGTCTGCTCTTCAGATTTTAAAATTGTCCATCATTTCCTCTACCCATGTACCCATTATTCTGAGATCAATGTGTGACCTCAGATTTTAAGGTCAGAAGGAGCTTTTAGATCATCTCATCTGACCCTGTTTACGATTCAGAATTTATAATTTCATTCCGTTCTCCCTGTATGTGAAAGCATAATGCACATTCTTATGTAATTGCTATGCATAACATGCAGTACTGTGTAATTTAATAAATAATAATAAAGCATATCCAAATGGCAGCTCTCTATAAAAGAAGGCTGAATTCACCTTGCAATATTATTGGCCAACTGAGAATTTCAGGCATTTGCTGGAAAGTTTAATGCAAGCTTTGAAATTTGGAAAGCATGCTTCTTTGTTAAGAAATTCTCCATTTCTCATCATGAGCTTCTCAGAAACCATTAACATTTTTTATTTAAAGTAATAAGCTCAGAAGAAGGGGATATAGCCATGAGATAATAGCCTTTGTGAAATCACTAGGTGTGCTGAGGTGAATCCATGGGTACTCAACATAATGACAGGATCATCAGCTAATGCCTACTTTTATAGAGTTTTAATATTCTAATCACTTTTCCAAGAAATAATCTTTATATTTAAAGGTATAAGGACAGTCTTAGAGCCAAAAATGTTAAAATAATATTATGTTACCCTACGAGTCTTGTAGACAATTAGTTTTAATAGAATGTAATACACCAATCTGATTCACTAAGACAGTGAGGTTTTCAGCTAAAAGAATTACAGAGGCTATGCCTGCTCATTATATTTCAGCTCTAAGCCAATTCAGCTTCTCTTCCTCAGAGTCCTCAGGCTCCTCTGCTTGGTGTCTTGATTAAGATGGCAAGGGAGACCAATGGTCCCTTGTGGCTGGAGTTATGATTAAGCCCCTCCTGTGGCTGAGATTCCAGCATGACTGTGGAAGTCAGGACACACACATTTGACTCCAGACTCTCACTTACATTTCATTCTTATACAGGAATCCCTATTTCTACCCATTTAAAAGACAGAGATAAAGCCATGCCTGAATGCCGGAAGTCTTAAGGAAGTGATGATTGTGCAAGTTTGAGACCCCTACCAATACAAATATCTGTACAAAGTGATGTTCTTAGATAGCCTGAAAGGAAAAAGTTGTTACTATTAAAATACTAATTTCTTCAAGCACTGCTAGCTTCTTGGCTGCTAAGGAGGAGTTAGCAAAATCTCACTGTGGAAAGAAAAAAGCAGACTTGCAGAATCCCAATATATAACCACATACTGCATACCTTACTGTGTTAGAGCAAATCCCCATTTTGTCAGCCATTTACAGGTGACAAGTAATGCTAAATTCATAAAATTACTAGTGAGGCTGCAACCATCTAATAAGTATCTAATAAATACAATCGTTAAAAAGAACAAGATATTTCAGAATAAGGAAGCAAACTTTTCTAATCATTTTGCAGATCACAAGTTCATGTATATTTTCAAACAAGAAAGTTCTTTGCATCTGGGATAAGACTGTTTATGACAGCACAAGGGAACGTGACCAAATAAGAGAGTTTTATTAGCTGTATTCTACAACAAACCTACAAAGTCATTTTACTCATGTGCTTTCAGATATGATTAAATACTAGCCATGGGGTTATTTTCTTATTATATTTGACTGAAAATTCAAACATTTTAAGTATAATAATGAGTATTTTGCTACTCTGCTTGTGAAGCTACTGAGATCCAAGTGTCCCTGTATTAAAGTAAGCAAGAAACATAATGTTACTCAAGTTACATTTTCCACTTGAATTGGCAGTGTGATTGTGCATTCCTAAGCCACAAGAATAAGATATTTGGAAACTAAAAGCAACCAAAAATATATACTGGGATGTCAATGAAACATAAAGGCTATATATAGATTTATATAGCAGATAAATATTATGCTGTCATTAGAGAGCAAGCAAGGGTTTAATATTTGGATCCTGTGTCAGATTTCTGCAAAATATTACTCTCCAACAGAGCGTAAAAAAACCTCTTCCGGAGGACAGCAAATCAAGAGATAGCATTCAACAACCAGGCAGCCAAATCAACCACACGTTTCAGTGTTAACCTCAGATGGGATCCAGTGAGAATTTTACAATGTAAAGGGACCAAGAAAATTATCTTGACCCCTTCTGTCAGTTCCTGGTAAAACTAAGAGACAGCAATATCATCAGTTCATGTCATAGCTGGCGTGGCAAGTTCACATTAGGTGCTCAGGAACAGTCATCTCAATAGCTTCAGTATTTCTGCCCTGTATTCAGCTTCAGTTCATGGTGGCTTCCTATTATAGCATTAGTGACTGTCTTAAAGAGTGAATCCTTCTTTGGGGCTTTTTTATTTTTCCTTTTATGGCAGTTTTCTGTGGGATTTCCCATTGTTCCTTACGGTTAAATTAGGCAGATATGAAGAGACTATTTCTGTTTTCCATAACCCAAGAGGGGTTATGAAAGCTCATCACTGTAAGGGGCCAACCACTCATTCTATCTATTTTCCTTCTATGAAAGTGAGCTCAAATCAGACTAACTTTCCCTTTAAGTTTTTTGTCCATCCTGTTACCTAAATCAGTCCTTCTGACATGCACAGAAGATCCAAACAAACATCCTTTTCATCAGGACTTTTTCTGCTGCAAATATCAAGAGTTCTTTCTTTACAATATGTCGGCCAAAATTGTAATACCAAGCTTTCTTCCAGACGTCAAATAATATTCCTCTACAACTTTGGCTTCCAGACAGCATATAGACATCCTAGTAGTCATCTATTTGTATTTAATTTTCATCATGATGGTGATTTGCTAGTGGCTAAATTTTGTAGGCAACCTTGCCTCCGCCGTCAAACCCATCTGCCTCCTAATGCTCTCAAGAACGGTTCAGCCTGTGACTATTGTGTAATGTCTTAGCCATGTTTTATTTTGAGCTGCAGTCTCTAGGCTGGTTTCCATAGAACATGGAAGCCTTGCAGAAGGTCTGCCTCTGTCCTAGACATGTGCTCTCATCTTCCAGCAGAGTCATAATCCTTTCTTACTCTTCAGCATCCTCATGAACTTTTACGTAGCTTCAACAGGGAAACATGACCGTGTACTTAGAGCATTTCTACCAAATAACCCCTGTCTAAAGATTTTGCAAGAGATTTGAAGAGCATAGATTGGGGTGGAGAGACTCAATTATTTTGTTTTTCATGAAGGTTGAGGTGGGTGTAAGGACATATACTGTCACTGAGAGAGTATGAGTGTAAAAGTCTGCAACCTGGCTACAGGCTGCACTCCAGTAGTGAAGAAAGCCAACTATGCTGGTCTGGAGGCCAAGAACTCTACGCTTTTCCAGGCCCACTTAAATACTAATTTAAAGAATGAAATGGATCCTATCCAACACATATAGTCTTGGCTAGTCTATCACACAGAAATCTATTGACAAAGTACACAATGCAAAAATTATTCTTCTAAATTGAAGGACCTACACATAAGGCTCTTGCCACTATATGCTGAAATCTTATCTCAGTGGTGTCACCTGGGCCTCTCACATAGTCAAAGCTCAATGCCTCACAATCTGAAATTGTTTAAAAAGGTAGAGGAAGAGAAGGAAAGCTTTCCATTTTAGTTTTAGCATTCTCTAAATTTCCTCAACCTTTCACTCCCTTATGAGTAAGATTCTTCAGCTTTAAGTGCTGAGTTTATTGCTTTAAAGAGTTAAAAAACAAATAAAATAAAAATGTAAATTATTTTCATTTTGTATTCAGGTTCTTTTGTTTTTTTGTGATTCATAAATTTTAGGGAGACAAAATCATAATTTGATTTCCATACATTCACACACCAACATTTTGATTTGTGTTTTTTAAATCTACTTTTAAAGTTATATCAGAAACTCTATATGTAATTTAGATGCAGATTCTCTCATTGACTACTCAGCAGTTCTATCAGCCCACACAGTATATCCTCAGTTGATATATCCTTATCAACAGCTCAGTAAGAACTTCCTGGAAAATTATTTTTCCAGTATTAGAAAATTTTAGTTTGTCATCACACAATTAAACTAGGATATGTTTTAATAAAGACCCTTGAAAATATGAGGCTTTATTTTCTTAGTTTAAAAAAACCCAAAAACCTGAATCTTTCAAAAATGTGTCTTTAATATCCAGTTCTCCTTCACTAAAAAGTAGTTTGAGAAAACTGGGAGAACTCCACAATATCAAACACCAGACACATCCATTTTTCTATAGGAATATAGACATGATCATTTCTAAAATGCACTTCTCATTTCTTAGTGTGACATGGGTTGAAAACTCTGAGCAGGCAGGAGGGGATTAGGGCATTTTTTTCTCCCTTTAATCTTGTTTCTTCCATAGATCAGGGTTTTGCTCAGGAATGTGCTCTTCTCTTAAGGATACATAAACAAAAGGCAAATAGACCCTGAGTATGTGACTCTTGCATGGTGAGGTCAGCACTAGTTGAGGCCCTTACTGATCTGTTGAGTCAGATTGGAGAGTATAAATTCCTCTTAAGTGTGATCTAGCACCCATCCATGCCCTCCAAAATCTTTGTCTTCGCTGAGCAGGAAAGATAAGCAAATATTTATGTAAATAAATATTTATTAAGGTTCTTTTGCTAGCATACACTGAATAAACTTTATTTTCAGTTATTGTATTTGTTATCAGAATTTCTTGATTAAGCCGTTATTTTTACTACATCCTATAAAAGCAGTTCAGCACTCACATAGTTAACATAGAACTATTCACTTTCAAAACAGACAAATTTGGTTGCCTATATAAGCACCTCCTTTCCATCTCACTATGTTACTGGTTAGAATTGTACAATTATATTATAACCATGGTCATTTTCAAAGAATTAATATTAATTATTTATAACCACAGTCATTTTGTTTAGATATTGGTGCAATTTTAAGCCTCTGGTTTTGAAACTATTTTGAAAGTTCTGGAATTTTTCAGAGAATTAGGCCAAGAACCTGTTGAGGTTAGGCCATGAGAACCTGATGAGGTTCAACAATTCCAAGTGCAAGGTGCGTCTGTATCAGGGCAATCCCAGACAAGAGTACAGACTGGGAGAAGAGCTCATTGAAGTCAACCCTGCAGAGAAGGACATGGGAGTGGTGGTAGATAAAAAGATGGACATGACCAGGCAATGTGCATTTGCAGCCTACCATGTCCTGAGTTGCATTAAAAGAAATGCAACCAGCAGGGCGAGGGAGGGGATTCCGCCCCTCTGCTCTGGTGAGATCCCAGCTGGAGTGCGGCTTCCAGCTCTGGGACCACAACATAGGAAGGACATGGACCTGTTGGAGTGAGTCCAGAGGAGGACCACAAAGATGATCAGAGGGCTGGAGCACCTCTCCTATGAAGACAGGTTGAGAGAATTGGGGTTGTTCAGACTGGAGAAGGGAAGACTCCAAGAAGACCTTATTGTGGCCATTCAGTACATGTAAGAGTGTATAAAAAAAGAGGGAGAGAGGTTTTACAAGGACACTTAAAGATAGGACAAGGGAAAATTATTTGAAGCTAAAAGAGCAGAGATTTAGGTGCTAGGAAGAAATTCTTTACTCAGAGGGTATTGAGGCACTGCAACATGTTGCCCAGAGAAGTTGCGGATGCCCCACTCCTGAAAGTGTTCAAGGAATGCCTGGACAGAGCCCTGGGCAACCTGATCTAGTGGATGGCATCCACCCATGGCAGGAGTGTTGTAACTACTTGATCTTTAAGGTCCCTTTCAACCCAAGCCATTCTGTGATTCTATGAATAAGATATGCCTTCAGGAATCCCAGAGTCCTGAGAACAGTGAGAAGTTTGGGAAGAGGGAAAGAAGACCTACTCTCAACGAAAAAGGATCAGGTTAGGCAATGTTTAAACAAATTGGACATACACAAGTCCGTGGGATTTACTAGAATACAGCCACAGGCACAGAGGGTGTTGGCAGATGTCATTGTGAGGCTGCTCTTTTATCTATTTGAAAGGTCAAGGTGATGAGGAAATGTTCCTGAAAATGAGAAGCAAATAAATGGCATTCCTTGGAATTTCCAAGTTTCCAAGGAAGGATGAGGAGTCTCCATCCTTGGAGATACTCAAAACTTGACTGGACACAGTTCTGGGAAACTTTTTCTGGTTGACGCTGCTCAGAATGGTGGTTGGATTAGATAATCTCCAGTAGTTCTTTCAAGCCTCAACTCTTGTGTGATTCTGTGATATCCTGTGCAAATTTTAGTGCTAGAAAAGTCTGATAGGAATTTTAAATGAGAGCACTGTGAACCTTGCCATATTTCCCACTTCAGGGGGAAAAAGGAAAGAGAAATTAAAAAAAAAAGGAAAAGAGAAAAAGACCACACCATCACCACTCTCTTGGGTGCCTCTCAATTAAAAACTGATATTTGTTTGAAGTAATTCTTTCAGAAATCCCAGTGTGCCTGAGACTATTATAAAAGCTTTTGTTTACATGCATTAAATTACAACAGTTTTCCAAGAAATCTGTTTTCATTCGGTTATTTACTCTCAAAAACAGGTTTCTTGAGACCAGGGAGAAGGCTTCTTGCAACCATATGGAATCTTCTGACCAACACAGCTTCCCTTTAGAAGTTCCCATCTATCTATACTTTGCAAATGCAAATCAATCTGACTCCATAACACTTTCTAAGGCAATAAAAGTTTATAATGCATTTGGAGGCCACCACACAGGAGAAATGAACACTTTCCCACTACACTCCCCCTCCTGTCTCATCTCCCAAGGAAATCTGAAAAAAACCCTCTAATACTATATATTTGCACTTGAACTAAAATAGTATTGGTGGTTACATGACAGTGGAAAAGAGAGAGTCCTGGAGCTAACTCCAGATATTTAGTGGTTATAAGTATTATACAAGCCTGTAAATTAAAGAGTGTATAACTCATAAACCCAACATCCCCTTTTTTTTTTTTTT